>JALNQF010000846.1:0-12657 GCA_028456385.1 Ophiosphaerella korrae | reverse complement strand
TGTTTCTATATAGTATTATCTAACTTATAGCTACTTATAAGTACCTTAGCTCTTTTTTTAGTTAAACTTTCTACTATTATATTAGCTAGACTATACGCTACTTATACTTTGCTTCTCTTAATAACTAAATTAGTAAGGTATAATAGGCTTACTAGAGTTAACTTCCTAATAGCCTAAAGAGTATTAGTAAATTAAGAGGTAATAGTAAAGGCTCGTATAGTAATCTATAATAAGCTATAAATAATAGAAGATATTTTACAACTATCTTGTAATATTACTTGTAGTTAATAATTAAATTACTAAGCCTATCCTAATAATAGGTATTACTACTAACTATATACTTCTACTTCTTAGCTTACTTTATACTTTATATTTACTAAGATTATAAATTATAAATTTATTATATATCTAGCTTTATACTTTATATTTACTAAGATTGCAAATTACAAATTTATTACGTATCCCTATTATAGTTAGTTTTCTAGTTAAGTTTATTACTCTATAAGTTATACGTAGTTTTGTTATCTATAGTAGGGCTAACTAGCTTAAGTTAGCTTTCTATTGTTATAGCTATAATATTATACTTATTTTTCTTTTATTCTTAAAGATTATTATCTATTTATATTACCTATTACTTTAAAGCTTCTAGTATTCTAGGTTTCTCTATATAAATTATTTTATATTAGATTTTTATATTTAGTCTTTATTTAAATTATAATATTAAAGCTAATTTATTCTATTCTATATTTTATAATAATTATTTAAACTATAATATATATTTAGGAATACGTTTACTTTATATAAGCCTTTTAAGTTTTTTTTTAGCTTGTTAGGTAATATCTATATCTTTAAATACTACTCTTATTTATTTAGTAAAGTATTTATAACTTTTAAAAATAGCTCTAGTTTTATCCTTCTATATTATTAGGGCGTATATTATATAGTTTATCTAGTAAGGTTTAAACTATCTTATTATATTTTCTTTAAGGTATATTCTAATATATATTACTTTTTTTTCTTCTATATTAAAGTATAGTACTTATTTATCTATCTAGAGTTATACTAATACTATAAAGGGTCTTAGTTTTTTACTTATTCTATTAAATTTCTTAAGTATAAGTATCTTAAGTAGTTTCTTTATTATACTTATCTCTAATTATTAAGTAATTAGTTCTATTTAGTTCTAACCTTTAATAATAGCTTTAATCTATACTTTATTTTACTTTAAATAGTCCTATAGTTCTTTTTTCTACGTTTCTAATATATTAATTACTATTTTTATATCTTCTTTCTTTAAGATTAAGTTTTTAATATAATTTCTAATTACCTTTTAAGCTATATTATCTAATTTATAACTACTTAAAAGTACTTTAGCTACTTATTTAGTTAAACTTTCTACTATTATATTAGCTAGACTATATACTACTTACGCTTTACTTCTTATAATAACTAAATTAGTAAGGTGTAATAAGGTTACTAGGGTTAACTTCCTAATAACTTCTTAGAGTTATTAGTAGATTAAGAAGTAATAATAAAAGCTTATATTGTAATTACTAATAACTATAAATAATAGTTAATTTGTGTATATAATACTAAGTATTAGCGTTCTAGGTTAAAGATTAGATTACTAATACTATCTTAATAATACGTATACTATTAACTATATACTTATACTAATCTATTTATATAATACTATAGATTACTACTAATC
Source organism: Ophiosphaerella korrae (assembly GCA_028456385.1). Classification (NCBI taxonomy): domain Eukaryota; kingdom Fungi; phylum Ascomycota; class Dothideomycetes; order Pleosporales; family Phaeosphaeriaceae; genus Ophiosphaerella; species Ophiosphaerella korrae. The sequence goes on along the minus strand of JALNQF010000846.1, from coordinate 10,946 downwards.
TATTTATACGTTATTATAGATTATTCTAATCTATTTATACGTAATTATAGATTACTACTACGTATCCTAGTTATAAGTAGTCTCCTAATTAAGGTTATTACCTTACTCGTCCTATACTTTATTAGTACCTAAGTTAGGACTAATTAGTTCTATCTCGATTTCTCTTATTACGCCTATAATAAAAAAAAGTATAAATTATATTTAATAGTAGAGCTATAAAAAACTTTATATTAAAGAAATTTATAGAAAGCTAAAGAATAAAGTATACTATAAAAAGGTACTCTAAATAGTTAAGTATTATTAAAGGAAAACTATTCTAGGAACTTATAAGGTTTAAAATAGTACTTTCTATACTAGAAATAAAAAGACTAAAGATTACGAATATAGTTATAAATATAATAATAATTAATAATAAATAAAATATAATACTAGGAATACTATAGCTATAGATAACTAACCTAAGAATTAATTAGTAAATAAATAAAATTAGTTACTCTAAGAAAGATATATTAAAAGTTAATATAAGTATATATAAAAGAGAATTCCTAGAAGAGTATAAAAAATAAGAAAAACTACTTACTAAACCTAATAACTATACTCTAGAATATTAGCTATAGGACCTAGTAATAAAACTAGAAAAAAGAAAAGACGTAAGATAGAACTTAGTCTATAAGAAAATAGAAGAAGAATCTAAGATTAAAAGAATATTTAACTAAAACGTAATAAAGAAAAGATAGATATAAGAATTAAAATTCTTAGTAGTATATAGACTAATATTTATAGATAAAAAAAAGATAAATTATAAATAACTCTATATAGACTTTAGAAAAATAGATATAATTATAAATAAGAACTAGTACCCTTTACTATATATAGATAAGATATAAGATAAACTATAGAAAGCTTAAATCTTTATAAAACTAGATATCTAAAATACTTACTACTAGATTAAAATTAAGAAAAGAGATAAATAGAAAATAGTATTTAGAACGTAGTATAAACTATTTAAATACTTAGTTATACTATTTAGATTAATAAACGTACTAGTAGTATTCTAGGAAAGAATTAATATAGTTCTAAGAGAATACCTAAACGTATTTATATTTATATACCTAGATAATATATTAATATTTTTAGAAATAGGAGAAGAATATATATAATATATATATAAAGTACTAGAAAAGCTAGTAAAAAATAAACTATTCTTTAAGATAAAGAAATACAAGTTTTATATAAAAGAAATAGACTTCCTTAGGTTTATTATAGAACTAGGAAAAATTAAAATTAACTTAGATAAGATTAAAGTAATCTAGAAATAGCTAATACTAAAAAACTTATAAGAAGTATAATAGTTTTATAGACTAGTAAACTTTTATAGAAAGTTAATAGTAATATAGTATAAGATAATAGAGTTATTAATAAAACTTATATAAAAAGATATACTATTTAAATAGACTTAAGAATATAATAAAGTATTTAACTAAATTAAATAAAAGTTTATAGAAAACCTACTTATTAGAATATATAACCTAGAGTTACTAGTAATAGTAAAAATAGATATATCTAACTTAGTCTATAGAATAGTACTAATACAAAAGAACTAGGTTATAAAGTAAGAAAACCTAGTTAAATACTTCTCTAAGAAAATAAAGCTAGTAGAACTTAACTACTTAATCTATAATAAAGAAATACTAGTAATCTATAAAGTATTTAAGTAATAGAGAGTATACTTATAAAGAGTAAAATACTAAAAGGAACTCTAATTTAAAGAGAGAAAAAAAGTATAGTTAGTATATAGAATTATTAAAAGTAAGTAATTAAGTTCTAAACTATATTACGTAATAATAAAACTATATAAAATAGAAAAAAAAGTTATACTAGTTATATTTATGCTAAGACTACTAGATAAAATAAGAATATACTTAATATTTTATATAGTACTACTAGAAAAAGTACTATAAGAAGTAAAACTACTAGTATATAAAGTAGATATATATAAAGAATAAGAAAACTAAAAAGTTAAGAAAATCTTATAATATTAATTCTATAATAGAAGTAATTATTACTTAGTAAAATAGATAAGTATAAATAAAAAAGAGTAACCCTAAGAAAATATATAAGAACTAGAAGATAATCTTAACTACTCTAAGAAACTAGAGGAGTTCTAAAGTTAAAATCCTCTAGACTACCTAGTAGTAAATAAAAAAGACCTACGTTACTAGTAGTAGATAGAGTAGTATTAGACGTACTTAAAGTAATAGGAGCTAAAGTAGCCTTTACTATATTCTTAAAGTCTAGCTTAGACTCTAGAAGAGTAAACTATTTAATAGACTTTTTATTATTTAAGGCTTTTATCTTATAAAGATAAGATAAATAAGCTTAATTATTAGATAGTTATATCTAATTATTAAGAAGTTAAGACTAATATTTTTCTATTATATAATAAGAAAGCTTATAAAACTTCTTATACTTTTTTTTAGCTTCTATAATCTATAATAATAGTTTTTCTTAAGTATAGTTAATAGCTCTTCTTATTATATATAAGTATAGATATATAAATAAGTATCTTTAACTTATACTCTATAAGAGATATACTAGATAAGTTATAAGATAAATAAGTATTAGTATAAATATATACTTTATAAGCTTTACTATATTTTAAAAAAAGATAAACTAATAGAAAGTTTAAAGACTTATAATAAGAATAAGAAAATATTATAATACTATAGTATAATGTATAATTAGCTAATTAAAGATAATAAAGAGTAAACTTAGTAAGTATAAAGATAGAAGATAAAGAACTTAATATTAATAAAGAAACTAGATTAATAACTATAGCTTTAAGATAAGAAAATAAAAACTTACTTAAAGAAAGAAATAGTATTATAGGTATAATAAGAGAAATTAAGATAGAACTAATTAGTTTTAACTTAAGTACTAATAAAGTATAAGATAAGTAAAGTAATATCTTAGATTAGAAAACTACTTATAATTAGAATATATAAGTAATCTCTTAATCTATTAAGTATATAAACAAAAATTAAGTATAGATTAATAGATTAGTAATCTATAATCTATAGATACTAAGACTAGATATAAGTAATAGATTAATAGATTAGTAATCTATAATCTATAAATACTAAGACTAGATATAAGTAATAGATTAATAGATTAGTTAAAATATATAATTAGTAGTAATACGTATAATTAAGATAGTATTAGTAATTTAATCCTTTAACTATAAAGCAATAATATAAAATATTATAAGATATCTTCTATTATTTATAGTTTATTATAGATTATAAAATAAACCTTTATTATTAACTCTTAATTTACTAATACTTCTTAGTAGTTACTTATAGTAGATAATAGAAGATCCTATTATAGTATTACTATTAACTATATACTTAGTACTTCTTTAGTACTTTATAACTTTATATTTACTAAAATTATAAAATTATAAATTTATTATATATTTTTATTATAGTTAGTTTTCTAATTAAGTTTATTATCTTATAAGTTATTACTCTACTTATCTTATACTTTGTTAGTACCTAAGCTAAAACTAATTAGTTTTTTCTTAATTTCTCTTATTACTATCGTAATAAATTTATATTAGGTAGTATCTATCCTTTAGGTCTAGCTTTATAAAAATCTTACTTAGCTTAGCTTATCTTAGAGTTTATCTATATTTAGTAGTAGGTATTAGTCCTTTACTATAATATTGTTTTGTTTTTAGTAGTTTACGTATATTCTTAGTAGTTCTTTCTTCTTAAGTATAAAGAGAATTAGAAATCTTACTAATAATAAAGATTTACGTATATATCCTTTTTTTAGGTTTCTATTTAGTTTTTCTTAAAGTATTACTAATTTACTCTCTATTAATTAGTAAATAAGCCTAAAAGGTAGCTCCTTTTTTTCTTATAACTTAATTATATAGTCCTAAAGTTAGTACTTAGGTAATACTAGTATATCTATCTCTTCTATAAATAAGTAGCTAAACTTCTTATATTATTCTAAGATCTTAAGAGTTATATATTACTCTTTTACTTTTACTTTTTAGCTTAGTACTTTACTAGTACTTATAGAAGTACTTATTCTCTCTTAATAAGTTACTATTAAAGCTATTATTTTATATAGTACTTTTTTATCTACTATTAAATACTACTAATACGTAGGCTTAGATCTATATACGTCTTTATAGTTATTAAATAAGAAGTTCTAGTTTTTCTAATTAACTCTAGAATTAAACTCTTATAGCTATAGGAGTCCTAGTATAATATTTTTATTAGCTAAAACTAATATATCTAGAGTAATCCTTATACTATATCTTTAAATAATAATCTCTATAGTTACTTTATTACTAACTATTAGGTTTCTTAGTATTAGCTATCTATTTATAATATAGATTAAATATAGTATCTTCTTTACTTATAGTTAGAGTTCTACTTATTTTACTACTTTAAGTATAATTAGGTTTATTAATAACCTTAAATCTACTAATACTTTTATTTTTTTTCTTCTTATCTTTACTAAGAGTTTAATAAGTCTATTAGTATTAATAGTATTATAGCTTCTAGATATATATCTAGCGTTAGCTATTTACTTAAAAAAGACTTAATCTTATAATCTTTATTTATCTTTTACTAAAATCTTTAGAGTATCTTAATCTCTTTATATTATTTATACTTCTCTAGCGTATAGGTTTACTAGATTAGATTAATATATTAGTTATTTATAAGTATCTTACTTGTATTTATATTTTCTTTAGTTATACTTAGAAAGTACTTAGCTTCTTACTTATCTTATAAGTATTATTTATATTTTATATTTATATACTCTTCTTAGTTTTATTTATATCTAGATCTCTTATAAGAGAAATATCTAGATTCTATCTTATTAGAATAGTAGGTAAAGTAGTTATTATAGTAATATCTTATCTATAATAGTAGTAGATAATTTAAGTTATATAAGTATAGCTAGTATTATAGTTCTTATATTAATACTAGATCTATAATAATTAGCGCCTAATTATTATTAGTATATAATAATTTATATTACTAGGTTTACTTTACTTTATATATCTAGTATTCTTTATCTTACTATTCTTTTACTAAGTAGTAGCTATCTACTAGTCTCTAGATTTCTTTTATAAATTTATCTTATACTTTAGTATTTTCTTACTTTAGCTCTAGTATTCTAAGTACTATTTTATATTTAGAAGTCTTAAACTCTTAATTTTTTTTCTATTCTTGTTCTAGGCTATATATACTTACTTTCCTAGATATAACGTTATCTTATACCTATACCCTACTCTTCTTTAGTATAGCTAAAGATATTCTAAAGTATCTATCTTAGTTTATTTCTACTTTAGCTAATACCTCCTTATATAGCTTTATACTCCTAGTAGTATATTTATAGCTTTTACTTTATTATCTATTATAAAGTTAGTTAGCTTTATAGTAATTTTATAGTAGTTATATCTTTTACTTATATCTTACTACTAGAGGTTTATAGTTTTATAATCTCTCTTCTTCTAGCTTCTTTTAGAAATTACTTCTTATTCTTCTTCTCTATTATTATCTTACTTCTTAAGTATATTAATTTATTATATAATCTTATTCTTTACTTAGTAATTTTTTAGTAAGTACTCTATTTTACTATACTTATAGTATTTTTAGCTTTCTACTTCTTTAAGGTCTTTATAGTAATAGTATTCTTATTTTCTTAAGTTTATATTATTAATATATATTTTATCTAGCTTAAAGTATTTATAGCTACTCTAAACTTAGTTATTCTTATATTTATATTAGTACTTATACTTAGGTTTATACTTCTTACTTTCTATATATAGTACTTCTACGTTCTTAGCTTCTACTATATATTTATATATATAGTTATTAACTTAAATTACTTTTTCTATTAGGTTTTCTAATATCTTAATTATAGCTCTACTATATATTAGCTTACTTTAAATATTTCTCTTAAGTTCTTATTAAAATATCTTTATTAATAACTTATTATTCTATTCTATTTATATAGCGTAGCTTTAGAACTTATTAGTATAGTCTACTACTACTTTATATTATTATAGCTACTATATTACGTACTTTACTACTACTATTTTATTTACTAGTAGAAAGGCTTATTATACTTTATCTTTAATCTTAATCTATTCTTTAAATATCTTATTATAGTTACTATTATTATTATTATTATTAAGGTATTTCTTAAGATATAGTATAACCTATTTTTTTACCTTACTCCTTATATAAGATAATATAAGTATAGCTCTATCTTTATTTTAAACTTAGTCTATCTTAAAAAAGAGATTAAGTTATAAGATCTATAGCTTAAGCTTATTTTATTCTCTATAGTAAAGGTCTAGCTTAGTAACCTTAGAAGTAGCTATATAAGTTACTTCTACACGCTATTTATCTATATTTATTAACGTATTACTTATCTTAAGAGTATTTAATATATTAAGTCTTTAGAACTAAGTAAAAGTAATAAGAGTAAGTAGGCTTCTATAAGATAAGCGAAGTTAGTAAATAAGTTAGTTATTTAACTTAATTAATAGTTAGCTCTTATTAGAGTATTACAAGGTATATAAGTATTAATAGATAGATAAGAATCTAATTAAAGTATTAGTTATAATACTCTATTAAGATAAAAGTATAAAGAAAAGATTAAATATAATAGTTTATAAAAGTCTATTAATATTCTTATATACTTACTATTTAGTATTTATTTCAAAGCGTTTACTTTAGAGCGTTTGCTCTAGAGTACTTATTCTAGAGTATTTACTCTAGAGTATTTACTCTAGAGTACTTATTCTAGAGTATTTACTCTAGAGTATTTACTCTAGAGTACTTATTCTAGAGTATTTATGTTACAGGTGTAACAGAAGAAATCGAGATAGAACTAATTAGTCCTAATCTAAGCGCTAACAAAGTATAAGACAAGTAAAGTAACAACCTTAATTAGGAGGCTATATATAACTAGGATACCTAGGTTAATCTATAATCTATAGATTCTTAGTATTAATAGATTATAGATTAGAGTAATCTACAATCTACTAATCTTAGCAACTATAGATTATAGATTACGACAAGTATATAGTTAGTAGGATATGTATTATTAGGATAGTATTAGTAATTTAATCCTTTAACTATAGAACGCTAATACAAGATAGTTATAAAACATCTTCTATTATTTATAAGTTATTATAGATTATAACCTAAGCTTTTACTATTAACTCTTAATCTACTAATACCCTTAGAGTACTAGGAAGTCGACCCTAGTAACAACCTATTACACCTTACTAATTTAGTTATTGCAAGAAGCAAAGCGTAAGTAGCGCATAGTCTAGCTAATATAATAGTAGAAAGTTTAACTAAAATAAGTAAAGCCCCTAAGAGTAGTTATAAGTCTAATAGTACTATATAGGAAACAATTAAGGACTAAATTAACAATTTAATCTTAAATAAAGAAGATATAAAAATAGTAATTAATACTTTAGAAATATAGAACAAGGAACTACAAGATTACGCAAAGTAGAATAAAGTATAGATTAAAGCTATTATTAAAGGTTAGAATTAGATAGAACTAATTATATAACGCCTAGTAGTAAGTATAATAAAGAAACTACCTAAGATACTTGTCTTTAAGAAGTTTAATAGAATAAGAGAGAAACTAAGACCTTTTATTACCTTAGTACAACTCTAGATAGATATACAAGTACTACACTTTAACACAGAAAAAAAGAAGGTAATATATATTAGGTTACACCTTAAGGAAGACGCAATAAGATAGTACAAACCTTATTAGATAGATTACACGACACACTCTCTAATAACCTAAAAGAACGAAACTAGAGCTATTTTTAGAAGTTACAAATACTTTACTAAATAAATAAGAATAGTATTTAGGGATATAGACGTTACCTAACAAGCTAAAGAGTAGCTAGAAAAGCTTATACAAAGTTAGAGCGTCCTTAAGTATAAATTACAATTTAAACAACTATTACAAAATATAGAGTAGAATAAGTTAGCTTTAATATTACAATTTAAGTAAAGACTAAACTTAAAAATTTAATACAAGATAATATATATAGAAAAACTAAGAACACTAGAAGCCCTAAAATAATAGGTAATACAAATTAACAATAATCTTTAAAAATAGAAGAAAAATAAATATAGAGGTTATACCTAGAATTATAATAAGAGAGACCCTATAATCCTTAACGCTAATAAAGATAGAAAAAAAAAGAAGAATAAAGACTTTATATACTTTAACTATAGTAAACTAAGCTACTACGCGAAAGACTACTAATTATAAAAGAAGAAGGATATAGTATATTATAAATACAAGAAACTAAGATACTTTATAAAAGAATATAGAAGTAAGGACCTAAAGAAAGAAACTTAGTTAAAGATAACTAAAAAGAAGAAAGAAGCACTATAAGTATAGGCTAAACCTTAGAAGAAAGTAGCTAGAAGTAAAAAAATACAATACGTAATACTCTATTAGACCTTTTATTATAAAGACAACTACTATATATATCTTTCTAGTAAATAGAAAGTAAGATACTTCTTATAATAAAAGTAGAAAGTAGTAGTAATAAAAGAAGATAGAACAAAAGCTTAGCTAAAAGAAATAGCCTAAGTAATAAACTTACTAGAAGAAGATCTAGAAGGAGAAGAGCCCCTAGTACTATTAATCTAAGCTAAAGGACTAGCACTAGATAAAGAGACTACTATAACTACCTCTAAAAGACTATAAAAAAGTAAAAAATAGGTTAGTATAAGAAGTATAGAGTATACCTAGCTAATAATATATAGCTATAATAGCTATATAACTATAGATATAGAAGAACAAGATAAAGAATAAAAGTTTATTTAAAAATACTTACTAGTTATAAGTATAGAGGAAGCGTACAAAAACTAGAAAAAACGCAATCCTAAAGAAATAAAGTTTATACTATTTTAAGAATAGATAAAGTAATATATAGTTATAGTAGGAAGAATACTTATATAAAAAGAATAGCAATACCTTATAAGAAAGATATAATAGATTAACAAAGCCTATATACTAAGAGTACTAGTAGTATACTATATCCTAATAATAGATATACCTAGAAAAAACAAATACTAAGAAGGGGATAATAAAATAATAGATCTAAAATATCTAGTATATTTTAAAGTATTATAGATATTATACCTAGATAAGAATTATATTATATATAGAAACCCTAAAGTAAATAATAGCGTATAGCCTATAAAGAGAAAAGGCTATAACTATATAAGAGTAATTCTAGTAGAAAATATCTAAGGATAGGAAGTAATCCTAGAAGATAGATACGTAGTAGTAAGACTAGGCCTAAAACTATCTAAGAAATGCGTCTAAAGAGGACTATAGTATAAATATACAAATAATAAATATCTAAAATATAAAGAATATAAACTTAAAGTAGGCTTATAGCCTTAGAAAGATAGATAATTTATAAAGCTACCTAAACAAGAAAAACTAGAAAGTATAAGAGGCCTATATATTACAAAAACAAGTATATACTAAAGAAAGAAAGTATAATTAATAATTAATAGTAGAGCTACAAGAAACTTTATATTAAAGAAGTTTATAGAAATATAAGAAATAAAGTATATAATAAAGAAATACCCTTAATAACTAAGTACGATTAAAAGAAAACTATTCTAAGAACTAATATAGTTTAAGATAGTACTTTTAACACTAAGGTTAGAAGGACTAGAAATTAAGAATATAGTTATAGATATAACAACAATTAATAATAAATAAGATATAATATTAGGTATACTATAGTTATAGATAACTAACCTACATATTAATTAGAAAATAGAGAAGATTAACTACTATAGAATAGACACGTTAAAGGCCTACAAGAACACCTATAAAGGAGAATTCTTAAAAGAATATAAGAAATAGGAAAAATAGCTTATAGAACCTAAAGATTACCTTCTAGAATATTAACTATAGGACTTAGTAATAGAAATAAAAAAAAGAAAAGACGTAGAGTAGAGCCTAGTCTACTAGAAAATAGAAGAAAAGTTAAAAATTAAATAAGCATTTATTTAAAACATAATAAAAAAAAGATAAATAAGAGAATCTAAATCCTTAGTAGCTTATAGACTTATCTTTATAGATAAGAAAAGAATAAGTAATAAAAGACCTTATATAGACTTTAAAAAAACTAATATAGTTATAAATAAGAACTAATACTCCTTACTAAAGATAGATATAATATAAAATAAACTATAAAAAGCAATAATCTTTATAAAGTTAGATATCTAGAACGCCTACTACTAAATTAGAATTAAAAAAAGTAATAAATAGAAAATAGTATTTAGAATATAATAAAAATTATATAAATATTTAGTTATACTATTTAGCTTAATAAATACACTAGTAGTATTCTAAGAAAGGATTAATATAGTACTAAGAGAGTTCTTAGATATATTTATATTTATATACTTAGATAATATCCTTATATTCTTAGAAACAAAAAAAAAACACGTATAATATATATACAAAGTACTAGAAAAACTAGTAGAAGCTAAAATATTTCTTAAAATAAGAAAATACAAGTTTTACATAAAAGAAATAGATTTCCTAGAGTTTATTATAGAACTAAGAAAGATTAAGATTAATCTAGAGAAGATTAAGTTAATTAATAAATAGCTAATACTAAGAAACTTAAAAGAGGTACAATAATTTTATAGGCTAGCTAACTTTTATAAGAAGTTAATAATAAGATAGTCTAAAGATATAGAACTAATAATAAAACTTATAAAAAAAGATACGCTGTTTAAATAGATAAAAGAATACAATAAAGTATTTAAGAAGATTAAGAAGAAGTTTATAGAAAACCTAGTTATTAGAATATATAACCTAGACCTACTAGTAATAGT
>JALNQF010000845.1:0-12700 GCA_028456385.1 Ophiosphaerella korrae | reverse complement strand
TAAGTACTAGGTATATATACCTAGTAGCTTACTAAGCGCTAACTAAAAGTAGAAAGATAGTTAAATGTTAGTAAGTTGTAAACTTACTAACATGTTAGTAAGTTCGCAATATTAGTAAGTTTGTAATGTTAGTAAGTTTGCAATATTAGTAAGTTGTAAACTTACTAATATTAGTGCGAAAATAAGAGATATAAGGGATAACTCCCTTACAAAAATATACTAGATATTTTAGATCTATTATTTTATTATCCTCTTCTTAGTATTTGTCTTTACTAGGTATATTTATTGTTAGGATATAGTATACTACTAGTACTCTTAGTATATAGGCTTTGTTAATCTATCGCGTTTTCTTTATAAGGTACTACTATTCTCTTTATATAAGTATTCTCTCTACTATAACTATATATTACTTTATCTATTCTTAAAATAGTATAAACTTTATTTCTTTAAGATTATATTCTTTTTAGTCTTTATACGCTTCCTCTATACTTATAACTATTAAGTATATTTAAATAAATCTCTATTCTTTATTTTATTCTTCTATATCTATTATTGTATAGCTATTATAGCTATATATTATTAGCTAGGTATATTTTATACCTCTTATACTAACTTATTCCTTACTTTGTTATAGTTCTTTAGAAGTAGTTATAGTAGTCTCTTTATCTAGTACTAGTTCTTTAGCCTAGATTAATAGAATCTAGGGCTCTTCTCTTTCTAAGTCTTCTATTAGTAGGTCTATTACTTAAGCTATTTCTTCTAGCTAAGCTTTTATTCTTTCTTTTATTACTACTACTCTATTTCTTTATTATAAGAAATATCCTACTCCTTACTTACTAGAAAGATATATATAGTAGTTATCTTTATAATAAAAGGTCTAGTAGAGTATTACGTACTATAATTCTTTACTCTTAGCTACTTTCTCTTAAGGTTTAGCCTATACTTATAGTATTTCTTTCTTCTTTTTAGTTATTTTTAACTAAGTTTCTTTTTTTAGGTCCTTACTTTTATAGTCTTTTATAAAGTATCTAGGTTTCTTATATTTATAGTATACTATAGCTTACTTATTTTATAATTAGTAGTCTTTCGCGTAGTAGCCTTTCTTGCTATAGTTAAAGTATATAAAGTCTTTATTCTTCTTTTTCTTTCTATTCTTATTTACGTTAAGGATTATAGGGTCTCTTTTGTCGTAATTCTAGGCGTAACCTCTATACTTATTCTTCCTCTATTCTCGAAGGTCGTTATTAATCTATATTACCTATTATTTTAGAACTTCTAGTATTTATAGTTTTTCTATATAAATTATTTTATATTAGATTTTTAAGTTTAGCCCTTACTTAAATTATAGTATTAAAGCTAACTTATTCTATTCTATATTTTGCGATAGTTATTTAAACTATAATATATATTCTAGAATACTCTAACTTTATATAAGCTTTTCTAACTATTTTTTAGCTTATTAGGTAACGTCTATATCCCTAAATACTACTCTTATTTATCTAGTAAAGTATTCGTAACTTCTAAAAATAGCTCTTATTTTATCCTTCTAGGTTATTAGGGCGTATATTATATAGTCTATCTAGTAAGGTTTAAACTATCTTATTATATTCTCTTTAAAGTACATTCTAATATATATTACTTTCTTTTCTTTTATTTTAAAGTGTAGTACTTATATATCTATCTAGAGTTATACTAAAGCTATAAAAAGTCTTAGTTTTTCTCTTATTATATTAAACTTCTTAAGGATAAGTATCTTTAGTAGTTTCTTTATTATACTTATCTCTAGGCGTTATATAATTAGTTCTATTTAATTTTATCCTTTAATAATAGCTTTAATCTACGCCTTATTCTATTTTACGTATTTCTAGAGTTCCTTATTCTAGGTTTCTAAGGTATTAATTACTATCTTTATATCTTCTTTTTTAGAGATTAAGTTATTTATATAGTTCTTAATATCTTTCTATACTATATTATCTAACTTATAACTACTTATAAGTACTTTAGCTATTCTTTTAGTTAAACTTTCTACTATTATATTAGCTTAGACTATACGCTTACTTACGCTTTACTTCTTATAATAACTAAATTAGTAAAGTGTAATAGGTATACTAAGGTTAACTTCTTAATACCTATTAGGTATTAGTAGATTATAAAGTAATAACAAAAGCTTATATTAGGATCTATAATAACTATAAATAATAGAAGATGTTTTGTAACTATCTTGTATTAGCGTTCTATAGTTAAAGGATTAAATTACTAATACTATCCTAATAATACGTATTATCTCTAACTATATACTTAGGCCTCTTAGCTAGCTTTATACTTTGTATTTACTAAGATTGTAAATTATAAATTTATTACGTACTTAACTTTATACTTTATATTTACTAAGATTGTAAATTGCGAATCTATTATATATCCCTATTGTAGTTAGTCTCCTATTCTAGTTTGTTTTCCTATAGGTTATATATGTTGTTATTATCTATAGTAAGGCTAATTAGTTCGAATTAGTTTTCTCTTATTATAGCTATAACACTTATTCTACGTTTCTAAAGCGTTAATTACTATCTTTATATCTTCTTTTTCTAAGATTAGGTTATTAATACAATCCTTAATTATTTCCTATACTATACTATCTAATTTATAACTACTTTTAGGTACCTTAGCTATTTATTAAGTTAAACTTTCTACTATTATATTAGCTAGACTATACGCTACTTACGCTTTACTTCTCTTAATAACTAAATTAGTAAGGTGTAATAGGTATACTAAGGTTAACTTCCTAGTAACCTTTAGGTTATTAGTAGATTAAAAGATAATATTAAAAGCTTGTATTATTATTAGTAATAACTATAAACAATAGTTAATTTATATATATAATATTAAGTATTAGCGTTCTAGGTTAGAGATTAGATTACTAATACTATCCTAATAATATGTATTACTACTAACTATATACCTATATTTCTTAGCTAGCTTTATACTTTGTATTTACTAAGATCGTAAATTATAAATCTATTACGTGCTTAGCTTTATACTTTGTATTTACTAAGATCGCGAATTATAAATCTATTACGTATCTCTATTATAGTTAGTTTCCTAATTAAGTTTATTACCCTATAGGTTATACGTGTTGTTATTATCTAGAGTAGAGCTAATTAGCTTAAATTAGCTTTCTCTTGTTACAACTATAATACTATTAATCTAGCTTATATTTCTTTCTTTTAAGTATTATATCTATTTTAAGTATATTTAAGACTAAATATCTATCTTTATTTTTAACTAAAACTATACTAGTAGTATTTACTTCTTTTTATAAATCTAGTCTTTTACTTAGAGTATCTATAAATTAGTTATCTTTACTCTTAGTATATATAATCTTAAAGTTAAATATTAATAAGAATTCTTACTATCTTATATAATATTATAATAAGTCTTTATTTATAATAAATCTTATAAAATTCTTAGAGTCTATATAAACTTTTATTTAGTAGTTTACTTTTTATAAGTCTACTCTCTATTACTTAAATACTTTATAAATTACTAGTATCTCCTTATTATAGATTTAGTAATTAAGTTTAACTAGTTTTATTTTCTTAGAAAAGTATTTAACTAAGTATTCTTATTTTATATCTATATTTTCTTATATTAGTACTATTCTATAGAGTAAGTTAGATGCGTCTATCTTTACTATTACTAGTAGTTCTAAGTTATATATTCTAATAATTAGTTTCTTAGTAAATCTTTACTTAATTTAATTAAATACTTCTTTATATTCCTAAGTCTATTTATATAGTATATCTTTCTATATAAGATTTATTAATAGTTCTATTTATTTAAACTATTTTACTATTAGTTTTCTATAAAAGTTTACTAACTTATAAAATTATTATACTTCTTATAAGTTCTTAAGTATTAGCTATTATTAGATTACTTTAATCTTATTTAAGTTAATTCTAATTTTTCCTAGTTCTATAATAAATCTAAGGAAGTCTATTTTTTTAATATAAAACTTATATTTCTTTATCTTAACGAATAACTTATTTTCTACTAACCTTTCTAGTACTTTATATATATATTATATATATTCCTCTTCTATTTCTAAGAATATAAAGATATTATCTATATATATAAATATAAATATATCTAAGTACTCTCTTAGGACTATATTATTTCTTTTTTAGAATACTACTAGTACGTTTATTAATCTAAATTATATAACTAGGTATTTAAATAGTTTATACTATATTCTAAATATAGTTTTCTATTTATCTTTTATCTTAATTCTAATCTAGTTATAAGTATTCTAGATATCTAGTTTTATAAAGATTTAAGCTTTCTATAGTCTATTTTGTATTTTATCTATATATAGTAATAGGTATTAGTTCTTATTTAAAATTATTTTTATCTTTTTAAAATCTATATAAAGTTATTTTTATTAATCTTTTTTTTATTTATAAATATAAGTTTATATACTATTAAAGATTTAAATTCTTATATCTATCTTTTTTTTAGTAAAATTTAAATAAATACTTATTTAATTTTTAATTCTTCTTCTATTTTCTTATAAACTAAGCTCTATTTTATATCTTTTCTTTCTTTTAATCCTATTACTAAATCTTATAGCTAATATTCTAGAAAGTAGTTAACGTCGTTTATAAGTAAGTAGCTAGTATAAGTAAGTAGCTAGCCCTACTAACTTTGTATATCTATCTTATCTTAATACGTAATAGCTCTACGTAATACTTCTTAATTACTCTTAAAAGAGTTAGATATTTAGCTTATAATCTCTTCTATTAAAGAAAAGTAAATTTTTAGTACTAGCCTTACTACTTTAATATTCTAAGTAGCCTAAATAATAGTATACTACTAACGCGCTAGTATACTTACTTAACGCGATTACTAGCCTAACTTAAGTAAGCTTAGCTAGCTAGAAGAGGAGGTAATAGTTAATTATATTCTTAATCTAAATTCTTATAGTTTTACTCTATCTCTAGCTACTATACGTAAGATAGCTAATAAACTACTTACTTAGTATAAAGGTAAACTTACTAGTATCTACTAGGCGCGTAACTTTATTAAGTGTATAGATAGTCTTATAACGCGTTTTAATTACTTATATAATAAGTAGAGAGCTTTATATAAAGACCTAGCTATTATAAGTAGCTAGTTTAAAATAGTATAGTATATAAGAGCTACGTATAAGATAGCTAATAAAAATATTTATAACTTTAATAAGGCTAGCTTTATAATAAGTAAGATTATAACTTAGCTTATTATAATAGGGTTAGAGAAGAAAAGTAAGCTAAAGGCTATTTAGCCTAGTAATTATAAGTAAGTAATAGTAATTACTATAATTAATACTACTAGCTAGGTAGTTTTACTATTCTTTATCTTTACTAGTAAGTACTACCTCTCTACTTAGTATAAAGAAAACTATATCTTATAAGACTAGGCTATTAGAATTAGTAAGAATAGCTAGATAATAGATAAGCTAGCTATTAACTAGCTTAAGTACTTTAATAAGTATATAAAAAACTAAGTAGTTAGTACGTATTAGCTACTTATACTTTATAGTTATAGGAGCTACTACTCTCTTAAGTTTAATAAAATCTATAAAGAGAATAATATCTATATACTTTATATACTAGCTTACTTATCTTACTTACTTTAGCCTCTTAATATTAGCTACTTCTCTCTATTAAAGAAAGTATATAGCTATTAAGTTAAGAGCTTAATCTAAAGCTATATTAATTATATTACTAAAATTAAATTCCTACTAGCCTTTTATATAGCCTTTAACTAGGCCTTTATAAGAGTAAATATTTACTTAGCTTTTTAAGCTACTAGCTTTATTCTACTTTAGCTAGAAGTAGTTATTTTAAGACTTAATATCTAGCTCTATATACTTACTCTAGCTACTCTAGCTTTACTAGAAGCTCTCTAGGTAGCTTATACGCTAAGTAATATATATAAGCTAGAGGCTTAGTTAATACTTATACGTAAGTGCGTACACTAGTACAAGAGCTTATTACTAGTATTAATTATTAACGTAATTAATTAACTTAAAAAGGGAGCTTATATAATAATACTAGAAGCTAAGTTAATATATAATTAGATTTCTAGTCTTAAAAAAGCTAATAAGGTAGCTAGTAAGTATAAATTATAAAAAAAGAAGTAGATTTAGAAGAAAGGAGTCTTAATAAAGGGATAGGGAGAGGATTTAATTACTTAACTAGAGGCTAATTACTAGATTAATTATAAATAGCGTAAGAGTAAGTAGTATTTAAGCTTAAGTTACTAGGCTTACGTACACTATAAGAAGTATAAAGAGACTAGGTATAACTTATATATATATAAAAGTAATATAGTAAGTACTACTTAATTTAATATATTAATATATATACTCTACTCTACTACGCTATTAAGTTATATACTTAAAGAGGTATACAAAGTTAGTAAGGCTAGCTACTTACTTATACTAGCTACTTACTTATAAACTACGTTATCTAGTTTTATATGTTATTTTTCCTATTTCTTATATTTATCTAGGAATTCTCCTTTATATATACTTATATTAGCTTTTAATATAACTTTTTAAAGTAACTAATTTTCTCTATTCTCTAATTAATTCTTAGGTTAGTTATCTATAGCTATAGTATACTTAATATTTTATCTTATTTATTATTAATTATTATTATATCTATAACTATATTCTTAATTTCTAGTCTTTTTAGTTCTAATATAAAGAGTATTGCTTTAAACTTAATAAGTTTATAAAATAGTTTTCTATTAATTATACTTAGTTATTAAGGGTATTTCTTTACTATATAACGTATTTCTTATTTTTTTATAAACTTCTTAGATATAAAGTTCTTAATAGCTCTACTATTAATTATAATTTATACTTTTTTTTTTTAAAAAGTACTTTATTTTATAATATATAGGCCTCCTATTCCTTTTAATTTTTTTTACTTTAGGTATTCTTTAAATTATCTATTCTTTTAAAGTAATTACTTTATTTTATACTTATAGTTTTTATACTTTAGATATTTATAATATATATATTTATAGTATAGTCTTCTTTAAATATATTCTTTAGATAGCTTAGGTCTAGGCCTAACTAATATATATTCTTTATTAAGTATTTTAATTATTTTCTAACCTTTAATTTCTTTTTTTAGGATTACTTTTATATAGTTATATCTTTTTTCTTATTTTAGCTATATATAGTTTTTTACTTTAGATTCTCTATATAAATAGTAATTTATATTTAAGTATAATATCTATAATATATCTATATATACTAGATATTCTAGATCTATTCTTTTATTATCTCCTACCTAGTATCTATCTATTCTAGGTTTTATTATTACTAAGATATAATATACTATTAGTATATATAGTATATAGGCTTTATTAATCTATTATATTTTTTATATAAGATACTACTATTCTCTATATATAAGTATCTTACTTATTATATCTATATATTATTCTATCTATTATTAGAATATTATAAACTTTATTATATTAGGATTATATTCTTTTTAGTCTTTATATACCTTTTTTATATTTATAACTAGTAAATATTTTTAAATAAATTTCTATTCTTTATTTTATTCTACTATATCTATTATTATATACCTATTATAACTATATATCTTTAACTAGGTATATTTTATACTTTTTATATTTATTCTTTTTTTATTTTCTTATAGTTCTTTAGAAGTAACTATAGTAATCTCTTTATTTAGTACTAGTCTTTTAGCCTAGATTTTTAGTATTTAGGGTTTTTCTTCTTCTAAATCTTTTATTAGTAAGTCTATTATATAAGCTATTTCTTTTATCTATACTTTTATTCTACTTTCTTTTATTACTACTACTTTATACTTTTATAAAAAGTTTTTACTCTTTACTTTTTAAAAAGATATATATAGTAGTTATTATTATAATAAAAGGTTTAATTAAGTATTATATACTATATTTCTTTACTCTTAACTACTTTCTTTTAAGGTTTAGTTTATATTCTTAGTACTTCCTTCTTATTTTTAGTTATCTTTAACTAAGCTTCTTTATCTCTTTTAAAGTCTTTACTTCTATAATCTTTTATAAAGTATCTTAGTTTCTTATATTTATAATATACTATATTATTTTTTTACTTTAACTAGTATTCTTTTATATAATAGCTTTTCTTACTATAGTTAAAATATATAAAGTGTTTATTTTTTTTACTTTTTTTTATTCTTATTTATATTAAGGATTATAGAGTATCTCTTATTATAGTTCTAAGTAAGTCCTCTATACTTATTTTATTTTTATTTTTAAAGATTATTATTTATTTATATTACTTATTACTTTAAAGCTTCTAGTATTTTTAGCTTTTCTATATAAATTATTTTATATTAGATTTTTAAATTTAGTTTCTATTTAAATTATAATATTAAAGATAACTTATTTTATTCTATATTTTATAATAGTTATTTAAACTATAATATATATTTAGGAATACTAATATATTATATAAGCTTTTTAAGCTTTTTTTTAACTTATTAAGTAATATCTATATCTCTAAATACTACTTTTATTTATTTTATTAAGTCTTTATAACTTCTAAAAATAGCTTTTATTTTATTATTCTATATTCTTAGAGTAGATATTATATAATTTATTTAGTAAAGCTTAACCTATTTTATTATATTTTCTTTAATATATATTCTAATATAAATTACTTTTTTATCTTCTCTATTAAAGTATAGTACTTATATATTAATTTAGAGTTATACTAATACTATAAATAGTTTTAGTTTTTATTTTATTTTATTAAATTTCTTAAGTATAAGTATTTTAAGTAGCTTCTTTATTATACTTATCTCTAGTTTCTAAGTAATTATTTCTATCTAGTTTTATCCTTTTATAATAGCTTTAATCTATACTTTATTTTACTTTATATAGTTTTAAAGTTTTTTATTTTAGATTTCTAGTATATTAATTACTATCTTTATATCTTCTTTTTTTAAGATTAGGTTATTTATATAGTCTTTAATTACTTTCTATATAGTATTATCTTATTTATAACTACTTAGAAGTACTTTACTTTCTTTCTTAGTTAAGCTTTTTACTATTATATTTACTAGGCTATATACTATATATACTTTACTTCTTCTAATAACTATATTAGTAAAGTATAATAAAGTTACTTATTATTAACTATAAGTAACTACTAGAGAGTATTAGTAGATTAAAAGTTAATAATAAAGGCCTTAGCTATAATCTATAATATACTAAGAATAATAGAAGATATCTTATAATTATTAAGTATTATTACTATATAGTTAAGAGATTAAATTACTAATACTATCTTAATAATATATATCTTATTCTCTATATAATCTTAGTAATCTATTTATATAACTATATAGATTACTCTATATCTTTTATATTTAGGTTATAAGTTATTTCCTAATCTAAGTTTTTACTTTACTTATTTTATACTTTATTAGTACTTTAGTTAGGACTAATTAATTCTATCTCGATTTCCTTTATTATACTTATAATAACTTTACTTTTTTTACTAGAAAATAATAAGAAGCTATTTAAAAATATATTATAAATATAGAAAAAATAAGATTTATTATAAAAATTAGCTTATATATAAAAAATAATATTCTTATTATATTTAAACTAAATAGAAACTTTTAAAATTATATAAATTATAAAAAACTTTATAAAACTACTATTAAAAACTACTACTTTATTTTATTCTTTTAAGTAATACTAGTTTAGTTAAATAAAGTTTAAATTATCTTAAAATTTAAAATAATTTTTACTTTCTATGTTATAGGCCTCCTATTATTAACTACAAGTACCTATCTAGTAAAAGTTAGTAGATTACAAAGTAATAGTAAAAGTTTATATTAGGATCTATAATAACTATAAATAATAGAAGATATTTTATAACTATCTTGTATTAGCGTTCTATAGTTAAAGGATTAAATTACTAATACTATCTAAATAATATATATCTTTACTAACTATATACTTAATATAATCTATAATTTGTAGTTATAAAGACTAATAGATTATAGATTACTTTAATCTATAATCTATTAATACTAAGAGTCTATAGATTATAGATCGCCCTAGGTGTCCTAGTTATATATAGTCTCTTAATTAAGATTATTACTTTACTTATCTTATACTTTATTAGTACCTAAGTTAGGATTAATTAGCTCTATTTTAATTCCTTCTATTACGCCTATAATACTATCTCTCTTTCTAGGTAGATCTTTATTTATCTATCCTAGAGCTAAGGTTATTAGTCTAGTTTCTTTATTAATATAGAGTTCTTTATCCTCCCTTATACCTATTTTATCTATATACTATTACTATCTTCTTACTAATCGCGTATTACGCAATAGTATTAAAATGTTTTCTTGTTTTTATTGCGCTTCTCCTAAATTAAACCTTAAGTCTCTTCCTTATATTATTTCTATAAATAATAGTAGGGCTTATAAGGCGTATATTTGTATAAATATATATAGTTCTTATAATATATCTAGTATTTCTCTTTCTAAGTGTACGTTTATTATACTTATTCTTGTATCTAGGCTTAATAATAATAAGGAAAGCTATTAACTAGACTTAAGAAAAATTACTATCTTAAATTGTAGAAGCTAAAGCTAAGCGTAAGCGTATCTAGGGGCTTACGTAGAGTAAGCTAGTAAAAAATTAAGCTTGTCTTTCTTGTCTTTATAAGATAAAAGCCTTAAATAATAAGAAATTAGCTAAATAGTTAGTAGCTCTAGAAGCTAAGCTAGACTTAAATAAGGTGTTTATTGTAGTAGATTATATATTAGACGTTCCTATTATCTCTCTATCTATTATTAGTAATATTAGTTCTCTTAGTTTACTACTAGGCGTTCTAGAGGTTTTTAATTTTAGAACTCTTCTAGTTTCTTAGAGTAATTAAGATTATTCTCTAGTTCCTATATTTTTTTCTATAGTTGTCCTTTTTTATCTATTCCTATCTATTTAACTAAATAGTAGTTCTTTCTATTATAGAACTAGTGTACTAAGATTTCTTTAACTTCTTATTCTTTTTATTCTCTATACGTATCTACTTTGTATACTAGTAGTTCTACGTTTTATAGTACTATCTTAAGTAGTACTACGTAGAATATTAGGTATATCCTTATTTTATTTAGTAGCTTAAGTTTAAATATAACTAGTATAACTTCTTTCTTAATTTTATATAGTCTTATCTTAACGTAGTCTAGTTTTAAGCTAGGCTATTTACTCTTAATATTTTTTTATACTAACTATACTTTTTCTCTTTCTTTAAATTAAAGTCTTTATTTATACTTCTTATTGTAATATTTTGCTATTTAATTATATAGGAATTCTACGTCCTATTTTAATTAATTATATATATCCTTCAGTCTATTAGTAAAGTTTTCTCCTCTTAGAGACTAAAATATCTAATTTCTTAGTATTTAGTATATATTAGGTTTAAATCTATAGTTTATAAAGAAAAGTAATACTTTTATTACTACGTTCTTTGCGCTATTATATACTAACTATACTATAGGTAGTAACTATACCTAGTTATTCTAGTTATAGTTAAGGTAGTATCTTAAGTACTATTCTACTATTTAATTTATTTATTCTAATTATCTATCTATCTATAGATAGTATGCTGTAGATATTATATATCTAATTCCTAATTGCGCTATTATTATTCCCTATAATTTTAATATAAATTATACATCTCTATCTATAATAATCTTGTCTAGTAGTCTATATTAACTAATTATAGTTCCTAGAACCTAGTATATAGTAACTTCTATCTTACTTTTCTCTTTATATAGTCTAAAGTATAAGTACTTTATAAGTTTATCTACTATTATTAGGATTCTATTATATTTAACTCCTAATATTAGGTCTTTAGACTTTAGTAGCTTTGTAATAAAGTCTATTATAATAACTCTCTATAGTTATTCTAGTACTTCTACTAGTTATAGTATTCTATATAGTACGTATCTATTATACTTATTTCTTTAGTATTCTATATAGTCTTATAGTACTTCTATTACTAGTTATCTTACCTTTAGGATATAATAGTCCCTTAAGAGTCTATCTAATATTTTATTAATACCTTAGTAACTATATACTAGTAATTTATAGAATTATTGTATAAATTCTCTTTAAATCTTTTTTAGGATATATATTCTTCTATATACTTATATAAGTCCTTCTTAGGTTTTAAGTTTCTTTATTTCTTTAGATACTTTATATATTACTTTTTAAATCTATTTGTCTAGCTTACTACTTATTCTTTTAAGTGTTATAGCTATTTTTAGTATATTTAGGACTAGATATCCTTCTTTGTTCTTAACTAGAACTATACTAGTTGTATTTTCTTCTTCTTATAAATCTAGTCTTCTACTAAGGGCGTCTATAAATTAGTTATCTATCTCTTTTATATATATAATTTCTATATTAAATATTAATAGGTATTCCTACTATCTTATATAGCGTTATAATAGTTCCTTATTTATTATAAATCCTATAAAGTTCTTATAGTCTATATAGACCTTTGTTTAGTATTTTACTCCTTGTAAGTATACTCTCTATTACTTAAATACTTTATAGATTACTAGTATTTCTTTATTATAGATTAGGTAGTTAAGTTCTACTA
>JALNQF010000844.1:0-12822 GCA_028456385.1 Ophiosphaerella korrae | reverse complement strand
CTACTAGGTATATATACCTAGTACTTACTTAGATAGCTTTATCTACTATTTACTCTTTTTAGTTAATTATTAAAACTACTTTATTAAGTTATCTTATATAAAGTCTACCTTACAACAAGGAATAAAATATATAATAAAGAAATACTCTTAATAACTAAGTACAATTAAAAGAAAACTATTCTAGGAACCTATTTAGTTTAAGATAAAACCTTTAATACTAAAGTTAGAAGGACTAGAAATTAAGAATATAATTATAGACGTAACAACAATTAATAACAAATAAGATATAATATTAGGTATACTATAGTTATAAATAACTAACCTATACATTAATTAGAGAATAAGAAAAATTAGTTATTATAAAATAGATATATTAAAAGCTAATATAAGTACTTATAAAGGAGAATTCCCTAAAGAATACAAGAAATAGAAAAAATAGCTTATAGAGCTAGAAGACTACCTTCTAGAATATTAACTATAGGACTTAGTAATAGAACTAGAAGAAGGTAAAAACGTAAGATAGAGCCTAGTCTACTAAAAAATAGAAAAAGAATCTAAAATTAAATAAATATTTATCTAAAACGTAATAAAAAAAAGATAGATAAGAGAATCTAAATCTTTAGTAGTACACAGACCTATATTTATAGATAAGAAAAGAATAAGTAATAAATAACTCTACGTAGATTTTAGGAAAACTAACGCAATTATAAACAAGAACTAATATCTACTACTAAGAATAGATAAAATACAAGATAGACTATAAAAAGTAAGAATCTTTATTAAGCTAGATATCTAGAACGCCTACTACTAGATTAGAATTAAAAAAGGTAATAAGTAGAAGATAGCGTTTAGAATACAATATAGACTATACAAATACGTAGTTATACTATTTAGTTTAAGAAACGCACTAGTAGTATTTTAAGAGAGAATTAATATAGTACTAAGAGAATACTTAGATATATTTATATTTATATACTTAGATAATATCCTTATATTCTTAGAAATAGAGGAAGAACACGTATAATACGTATACAAGGTACTAGAGAAACTAGTAGAAAATAAACTATTTCTAAAATAAGAAAATGCGAGTTCTATATAAAGGAAAAAGATTTCCTTAGATTTATTATTAAACTAGGAAAAATCAAGATTAACCTAGAAAAGATTAGATTAATTAATAAATAGCTAATACTAAGAAACTTAAAAGAATTATAATAGTTTTATAAGTTAGCTAACTTCTATAGAAAGTTAATAGTAAGATAGTCTAAAGATATAGAACTAATAATAAGACTTATAAAGAAAGATATACTATTTAAATAGATAAAAGAATATAATAAGGTATTTAATAAAATTAAGAAAAAGTTTATAGAGAACCTAGTTATTAGAATATATAACCTAGACCTACTAGTAATAGTAAAAACAGACGTATCTAACTTAGTATATAGAATAGCACTAATACAAAAAGACCTAGAAACTAAAAAGAAATATTTAGTTAAATACTTCTCTAAGAAAATAAAAGAAGTAGAACTTAACTACTTAATCTATAATAAAGAGATACTAGTAATCTACAAAGTATTTAGATAATAAAGAGTATATCTACAAAGAGTAAAATATTAGATAAAAGTCTATATAGACTATAAGAATCTTATAGAATTTATAATAAATTAAGAATTATTATAACGCTATATAAAATAGTAAGAGTTTCTATTAATATTTAATATAGAAATTATATATATAAAAGGGAAAGATAACTAATTTATAGATACTCTTAGTAGAAGACTAAACTTATAAGAAGAAGTAAGCACTACTAGTATAGTTCTAGTTAAGAATAAAGAAAGATATTTAGTCCTAAATATACCTAAAATAGCTACAATACTTAAAAGAATAAGTAGTAAGCTAGACAAATAGATTTAGAAAGTAATAGAAAAGGTATCTAAAGAAATAGAGAAACTAGAAACTTAAGAAAGATTAGTATAAGCCTATAGGAGAATATATATTCTAAAGAAAATTTAAAGAGAATTTATATAACAATTCTACAAATTACTAGTATATAGTTACTAAAGTATTAATAAAATATTAGATAGATTACTAAGAAACTACTATATTCTAAGAGTAAGATAAATAGTAATAGAAGTACTACTAAACTATATAGAATATTAAAGAAATAAATATAGTAGACACGTACTATATAGAATATTATAACTAGTAGAAGTACTAGAATAACTATAAGGAGTTATTACAATAGACGTTATTACAAAACTACTAAAGTCTAAGGACCTAATATTAGGAGTTAAGTATAATAGAATTATAATAATAGTAGATAAATTTATAAAGTATATATACTTTAGACTATATAAAAAAAAAAGTAGGATAGAAATTACTATATACTAAGTCCTAGGAACTATAATTAGTTAATATAGACTACTAGACAAAATTATTATAGATAGAGATATACAATTTATATTAAAACTATAGGAAATAATAACAGCGTAATTAGGAATATAACACGCAATATCTATAGTATATTATCTATAAATAGATAGATAGTTAGAATAAATAAATTAGATAGTAGAATAGTACTTAAGATACTACTTTAACTACAACTAGAATAATTAGGTATAGTTACTACCTATAGTATAGCTAGTATATAATAGCGTAAAGAATATAGTAATAAAAGTATTACTCTTCTTTACAAACTATAGATTTAAACCTAATATATACTAGATACTAAAGAACTAAATATCTTAGTCTCTAAGAAGAGAAAACTTCGCTAATAGACTTAAAGATATACATAATTAATTAAGATAGGATATAGAATTTCTATATAATTGTATAGCAAAGTACTACAATAAGAAGTATAAAGAAAGACCTTAATTTAAAGAGAGAGAAAAAGTATAGTTAGTATAAAAGAATATTAAAAGTAAGTAACTAAGTTTAAAACTAGACTACATTAAAATAAGACTATATAAGATTAAGAAAAAAGTTATACTAGTTATATTTAAACTAAAGCTACTAAACAAGATAAAGATATACCTAATATTCTACGTAGCCTTACTAGAATAAGTACTATAAAACGTAGAACTACTAGTATATAAAGTAGACACGTATAGAGAATAAGAAGAATAAGAAGTTAAAGAAATCTTATAGTACTAGTTCTATAATAGAAAGAATTACTACTTAGTAGAATAGATAGGTATAGATAAGAAAAGATAACTATAAGAGAAAATATAGGAACTAGAGGATAATCTTAACTACTCTAAGAAACTAAAGGACTACTAAAGTTAAAACCTCTTAAACTACCTTATAGTAAACTAAGAAAATTAGTACTACTAGCGCTATATAGAGAGATATTAGGAACGTCTAAGGTAATAGAAGCTAGAGTAGCCTAAACTACATCCTTAAGGTTTATCTTAGCTTCTAAGGCACAAGACTATTTAGATAATTTAGTATTATTATAAGCTTTTATTTTATAAAGACGCTTAATATAAGAATAGAGATCTACTATCTTATAAAGAGTTAGCTTATACTTAGCTTTAGCCTCTATAAGCTATAATAATAGTATCTCTTAAGCTTAGTTAATAGCTTACTTTATATAACTTAGTAAGAAGAAACTATATAAGAATTAAATATTTATACTCTATAAGAGAAATACTAGATAGTGTATACTTATATTAAATATTAGCTAAAATATATTTACTATAGTACTTACTATCCTTTAAAGATATAAGATAAGTAAGCTTTAATTAAGTATAACAAGCGTAAAAAAATATTTTAACTCTATTACAAGTAATATAAGTAATAAGAAGAAGTTTATTATAATTAGAACGCAAAGATATAGAGAATAATAAAGAATTAGAAATAAATAAAGAAACTAGACTAATAACCTTAGGTCTAGGGTAGAGGAATAAAAACCTACCTAGAGAAGAGAATAGTATTATAGCTATAATAAGAGACAACTAGTTAGAACTAATTAGCTTTACTATAGACGATAACGACGCATATAACCTATAGGAAAACAAACTAGACTAGGAAGCTAACTATAATAGGGACACGTAATAGATTTATAATTTATAATCTTAGTAAATATAAAGTATAAATCTAAGTACGTAATAGATTTATAATTTATAATCTTAGTAAATACAAAGTATAAAGCTAGCTAAGAGACCTAGGTATATAGTTAGTAGGTGTAAGGTAGACTTTACGTAAGATAACTTAATAAGGTAGTTTTAATAATTAACTAAAAAGAGTAAATAGTAGATAAAGCTATCTAAGTAAGTACTAGGTATATATACCTAGTAGCCTACTAAGCGCTAACTAAAAGTAGAAAGGTAGTTAAATGTTAGTAAGTTGTAAACTTACTAATATATTAGTAAGTTCGTAATATTAGTAAGTTTGCGATATTAGTAAGTTGCAAACTTACTAATATATTAGTAAGTTTATAATATTAGTAAGTTTACTATATTAGTAAGTTATAAACTTACTAATATTAGTGCAAAAATAAGAGATATAAGGGATAACTCTCTTATACGTCTCCCTCCTTTTAAAGAGCAAATTCCTAGAGCTTAAAAAGGGCTCTAATTAACTAATAATACCTATTAGGTAGTAGTAGTAGTAGCTAGAGTTAAAGAGGTTAACTATTTTTAGAGTTAAAATTGTTATTTATAGAGTATAGAGCTAAGGTTTTTACTAATTTTAGTATAAAATTAAGACGCGCGCAACTTCTATATATAAAATATATTAACTATAAACTCTTTTCTACTACTTCTACCTTACGCTAATAAAATTAAACTTAAAAGTATTTATATATAGTATAAGGGAAGGTAAAGTTAACGCTACTAAGTAACTTAATAGCGCTAGATCTCTATATAAGTACTTACTATAGATATAGGCTTTACGATAAGTAGGTTTATTAATATAGGAGACCTAGTAAGCCTAATATTTGTAAGTATTAGGAAGTAGGTAGCGTAAAGTAGCCCTAGCTAGGAATTTAGTAGCTAGTTATAAATTCTATAATAGCAAACTAGACCTAT
This sequence comes from Ophiosphaerella korrae, assembly GCA_028456385.1. Taxonomy (NCBI): domain Eukaryota; kingdom Fungi; phylum Ascomycota; class Dothideomycetes; order Pleosporales; family Phaeosphaeriaceae; genus Ophiosphaerella; species Ophiosphaerella korrae. Next base: position 7,795 of record JALNQF010000844.1, on the reverse strand, counting down.
ACGTAACTAGTTATAAGGGAGCGTAGTAGTTACAGCTATAGTAGTAGGGGTAGGCCCTAACCTAAAAAGAGTCCTACGCTTACTAGCTAAAGAAAACTATTCCTACTATTTTTTACGCTATAATTTATCTTTAGCTAGTAGTAAAGTTTTCTAATTACGCCTTAGAGGGCCTTTTTACGCCTACTAATAGCTAGAGTACTTTACTAGGTTATATCTTTATTAAGCTCTATTTTAAGTATATAGTTAGTGTTTTAAGCTTCTCTAGGTAGTTCTAGTAAAAGTTAAAAGTAGTAATTATACTTTATAAAGGGGCTTTTTTACGCCTATTAATAGTTTTAGGCTTATCTAAGTAGTTCTAGTAAAAGCTAAAAGTAGTAATTACGCCTTAGAAGAGGCTTTTTTATACCTATTAGTAGGTTAAGATACCTTAATAGGTTACGTCTTTGTTAAAGCTCTATTTTTTTAGTATACATAGAGTTAGTAGTTTATCTTTCTCTAAGTAATTCTAGAAAAAGTTAAAAGTAGCTTTATATTTTATAAATTCTTCTACTAGCTCTTATATAGGTTTATTATAGCTAGTTTAGTAGACTAGGTAGTACTATCTTACGTATTTTCTATACTCTTTAAAGCGTACGTCTAAGATAGCTTCTACTAGGTATTCTTTATATACACTACTAGTTTCTTTATTAGTAATAATAATAGGGATTAGCTATAGTAGGTCTTAATCTAGTAAAGGCTTCTAATCTCTAAGGCGTAAGAGTTTTAAGGAGAAGACTAAAAATACGCCTTTACTTAGTATCTCTTAGAGTAGTACTAGCTTATATACTCTACTATTATAGATAACTCTCTTAATAGGGTATAGGCTTACTTATTAGTAGTCTAATTTTAGAGTTAGCTAGGTAGTTCTCTAATTAGCTATACTAATATAGGCTTAGTTACTAACTTTATATACTAGTCTACTTTAGTAAAAGGTATTAGCTTAAGCTACTTACTTTTATTATACCTAGAGTATTTTTTCTTTAAAGTAAGCTACTAGGTTACTATAAGTGTAAAGTAGCTTATTAGCTTATATATATTAGTTACGTTAAGCTAGGTTTAGTTAATCTTTATTGTTTTTACTAGGGTATATACTACTATAAAGGTAATACCCTAGATCTACAAGAAATAGAGTTATTCTAATAGATATATTAATAGTATTATTTACTTAGAACTTAGCTATATATAGCTAGGCTACCTAGTTATCTTACACGTAGTTAACGTATTACCTTAAAAAGATCTCTAGGGCTTAATTTACTTACTTAGTTTAGCTATTAGTTTCTAAGTAGTACGTAGTTAAGAGCTTTTATATAATATAGAGGCGTTTATATACGTAGCGCTAAAATTAGCTAATAAAGGTTATTTCTCTATTAGATATAATATTTATTAGGACTCTATAAAGCTTAAAAATAAATATAAAATATTAGGTAGCTTCCTCTAGTTTTAAGGACTTATAAAGGAAGAAATAGCGTCTTTTTATAAAGTAGTAGTAAATTACTAAGATATATTTATAAATCTAGCTACTGTTTTTACTAGTTAGTAAGGCTTAGATATAGTCTACTAAGATATTAGTCTAGGGTACGTAGGGAATTAGTATAGGTTAGAGGTAACTAAGTTTACTATCTTATAAGTTCTTTATATAGTAGTAGATTAGGTATATATTATAAAATTACTTAATAGCTTAGAGTATCTTAGGCTAATAATAGCGCTTATATATTAGATATAGCGTACTATAAGGTCTTTTATAGCCTACTAACTAATAGTTATAGTATAAATTAAAGATTTAGTAGTATAGATAGGTATTTAAGGAGATGTATAGACGCGTTTTATTAACCTAGAAGCGCCTTTCTTTCTCTAATCTAGTAGAGCTAATATTAGTATATAAGAAGTAGTATCCTACTTTATAGAAGGCTTTTAATAGTTTTTATTATCTACTATCTATAGTAGTAAATATAGCTTAGGCTATATAGTCTTCTAAGTACGCTATATCTAGTAATTCTTCTATTAGGCGTAGGTTAATAATATATAGTAGGAGTTCTAGGTCTAGTTCTCTATTATAAAGTAGTAGAAAATCCTCTAGTAGGTTTACTAATATAGGTTTTATTCTTATAATATAGTAAAGGTAGGTATATACTATAGTAGCTTATTCTAGTATAAATCTATCTAGCTTTTATAGGTCTATAAGGCTTAGAGCGTAAATTACTATATTTAGTATAAGTTTTACGCTTAGGGCTAAAACTTAAAGGCTTAGGATAATTTAGTTAGCTCTTAATACTTATAGATTAGAATTGTCTATAGAGTAATCCTATAGTTAGTAGCTTAAGGCGTCTACAACCTTATTTATATCGCTAGGTGCGTATTTAATATAGAAATCGAATTAGGATAAGAATAATAACTAGTAGGCCTAGTAGTAATTAAGTATTTTAGTTATTATAAAGGTTTCTAAATTATAGTAGTCTATTATAACGTAGATTATATATAAACTACCTATAAGCTCTAGTTCTTATTCTTTAAATACTTAGATTATAGCTATAAGTTCTAGGTCGTAGATATTATAATTATATTCTACTAGGGTGTATTTTTTTAAGAAGAAGCTAACTAGCTATTAGATTCTATCTTAGTTTAGTTAGCTTATTACTCTACCTAAGGCCTACCTAGAGGCGTTAGTTTAGATATAGATTAGTTTTAAGGAGTTAAAGTAAAGTAAGACTATACCTAGCTAGAAAGTAGCTTTTAGTTTATTAAAAGTATCTATATATTCTTAGGTAATTATAAAAGGCTTGTACTAGGTCTTTTAAAGGGGTAGCCTATCTCCTTTAGTAAGTTTAGTAATAACCTTAGACTTAATTAACTTAGTAAGTAGTAAGGTAAGGCTTAAGTAATCCTTAATAAAGCGCTAGAGAAATCTAGTATAGCTTAGAAAGGCTAGGACTTCTTTAGCAGTCTTTAGTATTTCCTACTCTTAAATAGCTTTAACTTTAGAGAGATCTATTGTAATTCCTTTATTAGAGATAATTATACTTAAAAACTTAACTAAAGTAGCGTAGAGGCTAGATTTTTTAGGGTCTATATAGAAGCCTTACTCTTTTAGTTACGTAAGTACTTTATAAACGTACTAGATATAGTCTATTTTATTATTAGAGTATATTAGGACGTTGTCTATATATATAGTGTAGAAGTTGTCTAAATATTCTAGTAGGGCTAAGTTAATAGTGCGCTAGAAAGTAGCTAGTGCGTTAGTAAGGCTAAAAGGTACTACCTTATAAGTATATATACTAAAGTAGGTAATAAAAGTAGTTAGCTATTCTAAATTTAGAGTAATATATAAGTAGTAAAAGGCGTATATTATATTAAATTTAGAGAATATCTTTACTTTATTTAGATAAGCTAGTATTTCCCTAAAGAATAGAATAGAGTACTAGTCTTTAATAGTAGATTTGTTTAGCTTATAGTAGTTTATATAAACTTATAAGCTACTATCTAGTTTAGCTATAATTAGTAGGTTATTCTTAGCTAGAGAGCTACATTTACTAATAAAGCCCGTACCTTCTATTTCTTAGATATATTTCTAGATTACTTTGTCTTATTTTCTAGTAAAGAAGTAAAGTTTAGCGTCTAGGATTTTTACACTAGGTTTAAAAGTAATTTCTAGGTTGTATAGCCTATAAAAGAGAAGTTTCTTAGTAGCTTTCTTATTAAAATAGAGTATTAGGTCTTAATATAGTTAGAGTAGTTCTATAAACAAAATATCCTTAAGCTCTACTATAAGTAGTAGTTTGTAAAATTATACGTAATCTACTTCCTTAGCTACTTTATAGTAGTATACTAGTAGTAGTATTTTATCTAAAGTAAGTACTATAAGCGTGTATCTACTTCTTCTAGTAAAGGCCTTAATTATATAATAACTAATAGTTTAAATATCTATTAATAAGTTCTATTTATACCTATTAGGGTACCTACTTAGGGGCCCTATAGGGGTAGATAATAGTTTAAGCGCTAGCTTCTTTAAGGCTATAGTAGAGTAATATCTAGGTATACTATAGTATACTACTAAGGGGATTTTATTAGTTGTCTAGTAGTACTATTAGTAGTAAGTATTAGGGAATAATAATATTCTATAGTAGTAGTTAGGTTTAATAGTATAGGCTTTACGCTATAAAAATCCTAGAATAAGGTTAAATTAGCCTACATTTTTAATAATATAGGCGGAGGTCTGTTTAATATATATACTTACTTATAGGTAGAACTCGACCTAAAATATAATAGACTTAGATAGAGAACTATTATATCTTTTATAGATAATAAGTTAAAGTAGCTAGATAGTTTATAATTTTATAGTCTTCTAGGCAAATTTTTATTAAATAAAGTTTATATTAGCTCTATTATTAGCTAGAGTTCTAGCTATATAGAGTACTATAAGGTCTTTACCTAAGAAGCTAGTAAATAAGAATTAGTTTAGCTTAGCTTCTATTAGATTAGTTAGTAGTTTCTTATACTAGACTATCTATATTCTATAGGTAAGTATATAGGATATAGCTATACTAAGGGTTATACTTTAGTAGTTAATTACGCTCTTCTAGTTTATATAATCTTTAGGTTAAGGCTTTAGGCCTAGGGAACGTTGTTTTCTAAATCCTAGTCTAAGTTAGGCTCTAGTTCTAGCTCTATATCTAGTTAGGGGTTATATTTAAAGAATTAGTCCTCTATTTCTATATCTATTTTAGAGTCTATTACTATATAGGTAGCTATATAGTAGTTTATAGTGTTAGTAAGTATTTTAGATCTAGTAGCTTTTGTTTATTTATAAGTAGTGTAGTCTAGCTTCCTAATACTTATCTTTCTATAGCCCTAGTATAAAATTATTTTAAAGTTCTTAGTTTTAATTATAGTAGTCTTTTTACTAGTTAGGTATATTCTTCTAAATACGTCTTCTAGTTATAGTTAATAGTATTTTAGTTCTTGTAGAGTTATAGCTAGTTCTTCTTTAAAGTTTTATATCTACGCTCTTAGTTTAGCTCTTATAAGCGCTAGAGTATAAAGCTAGGTTTACTTAGGGCCTATATCTAGGTTATAATTATTTACTTTATTTTCTAATATTAAGATTATCTTTTAAAAATTAGCGGGGCTATTATAGATACTAGGGGCGGTACTAGTAGCTTCTCTAAGCTAGAGTTATAGCTTTTTTTAAAGGTAGATATTATATAGCTATAGGTTCTATTATAGTTTAAAGCTAATATTATTAAATTTAGAGAGGAATTTAGCTTATACTAACTAAGTAGTTTTATAGATTAGTTAATCTAGTCTAAATTTAGCTATTTCTAGGGTTTTATAATGTACTTCTCTTAATCCTACTACGTCTATATTACTAAATTAGTAAAAAAGTATAAAGAAATATATAAATTCTTCTTAGTATAGGTAGGTAATACTATTTAAGATAGTAAGGTATAAGCGAGCTAATCTTATATAGTAGCGTATAATAACGTTAGCTTAGGTTTATAAGCTAATATGTTTTTTTCTATTAGTAATAAAGTAATTGTATATAGACTAGATAAAGGATATAACGTCTACGTAGTATCTTATACCTAAAAATTATAGGGGTTTTATAGAGTAGTCTTCTTATTCTTTATACTAGTAAAAATTAAAGGCTAGCTCTTAGATACTAGTTAAAAAAAGAGTTAGAGTAAACTCTTCTCTATTAAAGATATAGTAGCCTACTACTAGTACTTAGGGTTTAAACTCTCTTTTAAAGAAGCTAGGTTACTAGCCTTATAGTAAGATCTTAGTATAAAGTAGTTCTATATCTTTCTACGCTAGTATATTAAAGTTAAAGGTTTTTAGCTTAGTTTATTTAGCTATTAGGTCTTCTTAGTAGATTACTACTTTGCGTAAGTAGTTATATTTTACTATAGCTTCTTCTTATAAGGCTTTATACTAGGTAGCTCTTTAGCTTAAAGTATTATATTACTCTATAATATAGTTGTAGTCTAGTAGTAATTACGCTAAGTGTTCTTAGAGTTAAGCTAATTAGTTATCTTATTAGGAGAGTTATTTATCTAATTTACTTACTCTAGCTATAAGCCTCTAGTTTTATTTATTTACTACGTTAATTATATCTTATATCTAGGTATTTACAACTACTAGGTATAATACTATTCTAGCTAGGGTAAATTCTTTAAGAGATAAGTAATTACTAGGTTTATTATCCTTAATTCCTTAGTATAAAGTTAGTAGTAGAGTATAAAACAAGGGTTAGAGCTTAGTAAACTTAGTAAGTAATTTCTTAAGTTTATCTTAAGATATAAAGACTATTCTTAGTAGTAGGTTTTTATTAATTATAGCGTTTAATAGTAGGTTATTCCTTAGCTTTTCTAAGATCTTAAGCTTAGGTATAAGCTAGAGTAATAATACTTAGCTAACGTTTAGTTAGGCGTCGTTAATTAAGTTATTTAATATAGTCTAGTTATTAAAAGAGACTTTAGTAACTAGTTTATACTTTAGAGGGATACCTTAGTTAAAGGGGGTAAGGTCTATATCTAAGTTAAATTCTTCTACAATAGGTTAGTTAGGAGTAGCTAAGTCTATTATAGAGCTATTAGCTAGGAAAGCGCTTAGTACTTATTAGAGAATTATATTAGGTTAGAGATTAAGTTTACTAAGTAGTCTTAGCTAAATAAAAGATTTAGAGTCTATTACCTATTTTCTTTTATCTTTCTATAAGGAGGTCTTAAGATATTATTAGAAGTTACTTAGTACTTTTTTTATTAGAGTAGTTAGTATAGTAGGTCTTTAGGTCTATTTTTCTAGAGACTTAGTTCTAGCGCGTGTTTTATAGATTTTTTACAGTATAGTAGCTCTAGAGTATTCTCTTAGTTCCTTACTAGATCTATAGTCTACTATTTATAGCGTATCTTTATCTTATAAGTACGCTTAGTTTAAGTAATAAAGAGGTTGTAAGCTAGTATTATTTTAGTTTAAGAGGCTAGCTTTTAAGAGGATAGAAGATTTTTTATATAACTAAGTTATAGTATAATAAGCTAAGTTATAGTAGTTATATACTATATTAGTACGTTTAGCTATTAGTTTATAGAGATTTAGATCTTTAGCGCTAGCTAGTAAAGGTTTTAGTAAGGTCTAGGGCGCTTTATTACTTAGTTCTTATAAATTAAGCGCTAGTAATTTATATAGGTTTAGAGGTCTTTTCTTTCCTTAGTATTACTACCTAGGTTTAATACCTAGTATAAGTATACCCTTACCTAGGTGTACGTAGTAGGTGTAAGCTAAAGCTTTATAACCTATAAGGTAGTTAAACTACTCTTCTTTAGTACGTATTTCTTTCTAGAACGTTAGCGCTAGTACTAGTAAAAAGGGAGCGCTAGAAACCTTAACTAGAACTATAATATAGTAAACTTAAGGGGCTACCTAGCGCGCTGTAGCTAAGGTAGGATCTAATTCCTAGTAGTATAGTTCTTTTTAGCTAGCTAGGCTTAATTAAAAGTTAGCTACAATTAGCTATCTTGTAGTAACTCTAGCGCAGGTATGAAAGCTACTAGTATAGTTCTAGGTTATAGAGAAGCCTATAAAAGTAAAATATTTATAGAGATCTACTATTATATAAAGTAGACTTTACGCAAGATAACTTAATAAAGTAGTTTTAATAATTAACTAAAAAGAGTAAATAGTAAATAAAGCTATCTAAGTAAGTACTAGGTATATATACCTAGTAGCTTACTAAGCGCTAACTAAAAGTAGAAAGGTAGTT
>JALNQF010000843.1:0-12835 GCA_028456385.1 Ophiosphaerella korrae | reverse complement strand
CACCACCACCACCCCGCTGCAAGGCAACAATACCCGCCAAAATGGTACATTTATTATAAGAAAAATAGGCTGGCTTGTGAGATTTGTCGTTATCTCCTTAAGTTGCGGTGCTAGGAGGAGGGAACGTAGTGAGACACTCGAGCAGCCTGGATGGTGGACTGAGTGAATGTTCCCTTTTTTTATTCTACATGTTCTGTATGTTGGGATTGTTTCCTAGCTTTGGGTGCTCATGGGCAAGGGCTGGAGAAGGCTATAAACGGGGGTTTGGTGTGGTACAGGTCGCAATTCTCGCTGGCCTTTATGCTTTATTCTCAATATATCGAGAAACTCATTATTCAAGGTTCGAAGGGTGATCGTGGAGCCACGCTGGCTTGGCGCCAGTTGTAAGGCCGTTGAGACGATGTAAGAAGCGGAATTGGTCCGCTGTATCGCGGCAAGTGGAATGCTAGTTTCAGGACACACAAAGTACGGCTGGGTTGACCACTATACCGAAGTTATAGCCCTACACCCACTAATCCATGGATCCATAGATTGTCAACAGCCATGTGGGTTGATCACGTGACATTCCAGACTCCTTAGCGCCATAGGCCAAAGAGCCAGTTTTTGCGTGTTAATGAGCATTGACACTTACTTCGATGTAACGTGGAAACTACGAATACTGCATTCCCAGGTGATGAACCACGCGGTGACTACAAGCAAGGGGAAAATACGGCAGAGAGTGCAGCACAGTAGCTGTAAGCAGTCAGAGCTAGGTCACATGACGGCAATATGCTCGATGACTCAGCTCGAGTACTTCTTAAGGGCTTCTCATTACTCTCCTACGCGTACAGCTGTACAATACACTTCTTACGGGTCTATACATACTTAATATACTACTTCCCAACCTGCTTACAGTAGCAGGCTACCTCCCGCACCCAGGTTGTACACATTCCTTCAGGGCTGGATCTGAGAGTCACACATTTTTTTGTAGTCTAGTGCTTACCCTCTCCTGTGTATAAATCGGCCTTGAATCCATGCTTTTAGCTAGCAACTGCCCGCTTTAGAAACGTCACACCTACTTCTCCAGCCACGGTCCATTAAGTTGAAGCTATGTCACCAACTCAAACGGTGGCAGCCAAGGCTTCGAGACTCGCAGCCCGAGTTCTCAACTTTTGGAGGCATTATGGTGCGTGAATTCCTCACATGTGGGGATGGAAAAATTCATATTCCTTCTGGGACATATCCTCTACCAGACAGCGACATGAGTGGCATAAGAGTAAGTTATCCAAGCGCGCAAATTGACGCGACACTAAAACTTTTTACAAAGACAGTTCTCAGCTTCTCTATCACTGCGTGGCCGACGTTTCTGATTGCCCTGGCTTTCTATCTATCTCAACGTTTGGGTGTCAGAGGCACTTCTCAACAACTTCGACAAGCTCTTTGTCCAAGGTCATGCTCGTTCGAAATACAGCGATCAAGTAGCGAATATCTTCAAAAAAGGGGCTCGAGCCGTAGCGAAACACAGTTGATGATCGCTATAGGAGTTATCGGCTCCGGTCTTCACCAATGGAAACGGAGATTAGCTTTCGACTTTCATATCGTTCTCTACCTTTCCTGGATGGCTTGCGGCATGCATTTATCTAGCCTCACTATATTCCGCCACTCCATGCGTAACAGTCCCAGAGTCCGTACCTTACGAATCATCGGCATGTTTGCGCTCTTCAGTATGAAGTATGTAGCAATCACGCGAACGATTCAATGGAAGTGGACAAGTCACCTCCTCCGAAGAAATGGTCGTCACAAAGCGAAAGATTTCCACGAACTTACGTGGACAAGTGAAAGAACACCTAAAAAATCTCAAAAAGGAGAGCTATCACCACAGGGTTTTTTTTGCTTACTTGCTGCTGGCTTTCAGCAACCTCTGGCAAAGGTCTATTGCTGTTGGATGGCCACAGAAAGAATTATATCATTTCTGTCGCAAAATACTCAAGAATGTTGAACAGAGAATGGGTCTCCAAAATCCCAAACGTTGTTGAATCGGACTTTACATGCATCTTCTTGCAGTTTTAGACATCTGCGGTTCGTACGCCTTCAGTCTCTTCACCGTACTGGCTCACCTCGCCTGGAGCACATTTCAACTGTTCTGGGTACGGCCTGCTCCTTTCCCAGATTGCGACAAAGATCATCTCAACAAATGGAGATTCGGGCGAATTCTGCTAATGATCTTTCTACTCACACCCTTGTACAGTGTGGCTACATTCTACTGCAGCTTTTATCAGTCAGATACTGCAACCTGCAGCCTCGGAGTCATCGATGCATCACAGCAAAGACATTCCGCTTCTCCTCCCTCTGAATTGTCACATCTCGAGGAGGAACCAGAATACGCCAACTTCCATCTTGAAATTTATAAGAAAATGCAATTTAAGATAATACTTTTGTTACTTTTCCTACTATTGTTGGGAAGCGGTGCTGGCTTTTTTGCGCAGTTTGCAGTTAATCTCAGCCATGATGGTGGATACCACAATAATGAAAGATTCTTGTTTCGGCTTATTTCCTGACCCGATTATGTGAGACTTGAAAGTCCCTCTTGAGTGCGCCAGCGCCTGTTGGTAATACTCAATAGTCGAGTGGATCCAGCTCGTTCTGTTGAGGTTACCAACCATGGTTCAACACCAGGCTGCCACATGTATTGAGGACCTATTCCTCTGCTCTTCAATCAATGCAGTCCTCATAGCCTGTCCTCATAGTCTTTCAGATTATAACTGCTTGTGTGATTTGCGGGATTTTTGTATTTTCGGATAGCTTTACCTTTCTTCGAGCCTTTCTCAGTATGGCTGAAGTGAACTTGGACACGAAAGATCGAAGCGGGCAGACGCCGATTGTTCAGGCGACAGGGAATCGATAAGAGGGTTTGGTGGGGCTCTCAACGTGGATTTGCCTGATCTCCTACTACCAATCATCACACAACCCGCTTTCCATCATCAGCCACAACCACACCATTTGTCTGACACCCCACCGGGCCGACCAAATATCAATTAGATGCTCAATCATGTATGCATTTGCATTCGGAGTTCTGAAAATCGCGCGTGCCAGCTGCTCACGCATTTCAAGAAATCCCCGCACGTTCCGTCGACGCGTGATCTCCCTTCATTACGACACACATCATCAACCATCCGTCCCCAAAAGAATCCCTAGCTCCTACATTTCACTCCGCAACCAAAATATTGCTCACCAAACCACCTCTACGCCATCCATGCACGATGATGAAATCACCCATCTGCTCCACCATGCCGTCGCCGAACTGAAACATGACTTCCAATCAGGTGCCCGTCAAATGGCCAGTTCCGCACTCTCCACGCTATCCACTATACTAGAAACCGCGGGACATACAGCAAAGAGCAAAGACGAGTTATGGCACACCGCCGTCTCCGCCGCCAAAGCATTGAGTAACGCACGGCCAAGCATGAACGCAGCTGCGACATCCTGTCTTCTACGCGCTCTAGAAGCAATCCATCGTTCATGGGAGACTGAAGAGAGAAATAGCAATGATGATGTTGCGCACCTAGCTTCAGTAGCTCGCCGCGAAATTCAAACTGCGGTAGAGGGCAGGAGTCATGCTGGTGAAAAGCTCGAGGAGCACTTCGAGAAGTTTGTTATGCGGCGGGCTAGGGTACGGCAATTCTCTATCCCGCATCCACCAACCCACTTCTTCCTGTTGTACGACACGCACTGCATGGCTGACTACCCTAACATTAGGAACTCAACAACAAAATCACCATCGTCACCCTCAGCAACAGCAACACAATCCGCGCCTGCATCACCAGCCTCGCCTCCGTTCCCAATCTCTCTCTCACCCTGCACATCCTCGAGTCCCGCCCCCGCTGCGAGGGCGCAGACATGGCCGCCCAGATCCTCTCTTCTCTGCCGCACTCGTCACGCTCCCGCATCCGTGTCTGCATCTTCCCGGATTGTGCCGTGGGGCCTGCTGTGCGGGATGCGCAGTTTGCGCTGCTGGGAGCAGACCGCATTGCGGCGACGGGAGAGGTGAGTAATAAGATTGGGAGCTTGAGTGTTGCGGCGATGGCGAGGAGGGGCATGGAGACGAGGGTCATGGTTGTTAGCGATGTGGAGAAGATTGTGGCGCCGGGGTTGGGGGCTGAGGAAGAGGAGGTGGAGGTGCATCCGCCGGGTGAGGTGATGGGTACGTGGGCGGTGGAGAGTCGCGAGGTGTTGGAGGGGCATTTGGAAGAGGGGAGGTGGGAAGTTTTTGGAGAGTGGTTTGAGTGGTACGTTGATATTTTCCTTCTCTTTGCTATGACGCCTCTTAGTCGGGGGTAATTTTGGGCTCGTGAAATGTGCTAACTTCTCGTCTTGATTGGTAGGGTGCCTGCTGAGTATATCGACGTGTATGTTACGGAGAATGGGGAGTTGACTAGAAGCGATGTGGAAGAGTTTGGTTATCGAATAGGGGAGTTGAAAAAAAGAATCTTTGGGGCGGAAACGAAAGAGGGAGTGAATTGAAGCTATACAATTCGTCTAGGATAAACTAATTGTTTATCCGTTCGACCTAGATTGGTAAGATAGGATTGTTTGATGGAACAATCAAGACGTAATCTTAGGCTATACGGCTACTTCAGCTAGAATACCGTGCTGTGGGGAATGAGAAAGCGAACTTGATGTGGGTGACTCTATCTTGGAGGCAGCGAAAGGAGAACAGACGCAACCCTTTGATGCGCAAATGAAGAGATTGAGCCTACTAAAACGCTGGTTCTACGCGCTGTAACAAGTATGCAAGTAATAGACACTCCTTATCTGGATCCTGAACTATCCGGCCCATGCATTATGATCTGTTCGTACACGACTACTACTCCTCCTAATCTTACTGTACCGCCATCTTCATAATCTCTACTAGCTACTCCAATATCTCCTAAATTAGATGCTTACTCCTAAAGTACGCCCTTAGATACACTACCTGCCACGCGCCTAGGCTAATTAGCATTCCTATGGTCGCAACTGCAAGCCACTTTACCTGCTCATTCGTGTTCTTATTTGTATCACGCAGCTTCTGCTCGCGGCCGCGCAAATAGTCCATCTCGCTAACGACCTCGCCTATAACCTCCTCTATACGACGCAGTTCGGCCTCGACTGGCTTTAGCTTCTCGCCTGCCTGGATTGCTGACTAATCTTTCGCGTCGGCGCTAACGTGTTCGGACAGTAAGCTGGCCAGGACAGTATCCTGGCCACCCCACCAAAACGCGCCCGACTCAGCGTACAATTGCTCAACAACCACATATGCAAATTGCCTCAAATTTTGAGAGGTGATAGACTAGATTAATCTACATTGAGTCCTGTTGTGTCCCTGTACGTGACACTTGCTGCATGTTGGTGGTGCTCTCTTTCGTGTAGGAGCAGCCTCAGTTTGGTCACCCTGTTCAACACCTATCTCAGCCTCCCTGACTAGCGCCTGACCTTCCTGAGCCTGTAGAACACCTCTATGAGCTATAAACTGTCTACGCTGTTAACGTTTACTTTTCTGCCGTTGATTTAAGGCACGTAGCTTGCTATTCTCCTTAGCAAGGAGAGTAGCTGATTGCATAGCAAGCTGATAGCCTTTAACGAGCTGCCTAATTGCCTAGCTAGTAGGGCTCTAAGACTAGCGACGGAGCAGGTCCTTAATAAGTTAAGCCTGCTGCTGCAGCTAGTTAGTTGTACGTAGAGTCTTAGCAGTCTAGGGCTCTCCTAAAGTAGTAGTTGTCCCTAGTAGAGATAGAGTCCTAATAACAGTAAGGGAGCTTAAGACTCGTTTAAGACAGTGTAGGATAAGCCCTGTCGCCTAAAAACCTACCCTAGTATTGCTTTTAGATAGGACTGTTAGCTAAACTTTTTTATATATCTACAAGAACTTAAGCTTGTTAACGTAGTAGACTCCTTAGCAAGCGAGCTTAGACACCTTATGTCTATATACTACCTTAAGAGGAGAGTAGTAGCTAATATTAAGAGGCTGTAAGAGATAAGAGGTATAAAGAGGCATATAGAGGGTAATAATCTTGTTGTCCTTGTAGTACTAATTAAACTCTAGTGTAGCGTAGCTCTCGTAGCTGTTAAAGATAAGTAGTCTATATACTCTTCTTGTACGAGACTCTATATACCTATTAAAGTGCTTTACCTACTTAAAACCTAGCTTGTTAGTTGTCTACCTGTTATTACTAAGGCCTATTACCTAGTTAGATAGGAGGTCCTTATACTAGCTTGCCTAGTGTAGCTTTCCCTTTAGGATAATAAAGGGTAGAAGACACTAGCCTAACACGTTAATACACCTAATTGCCGTTACCTACTCTCGATTGCCTAGCTAAATAATAGTTGCTTGACCTATTGTATTAGAGCTAGTAATAACCTTTAATATTAATGCAACACCTATTATAAAGCCTGTTTTATTAAAGTTATATATATCCTCTTTAAGGATACTGTACGTCGTGCGCGTGTCTTAAACAAGCTAGAACTAGGCTCTAATTGTAATAGGATCCTTACATAGAGCCCTCTAAGAGTGAAATTTCCTATTCTACTTTGTCTAAAGCTCTGCCTAGCGCTTAATAAAGCGCGACACCTATCTCTAACTAACTAGTATAGGAGGAGGATTTTGGCCACGCGCAGCAAGTAGAACGTCTGCTATTTGTCGTACGTCGATAATTCGAGGGGGAAAGCCTCGTCTATTAAGGTCTAGGATCTATTGAACAAGGGACTGCTCTTTAATAGGGCTTATCTTAAGGTTGACTGACGTTGTCTCGTGTTTAGCCTAGGTGCCTTGAAGACGCGCTTGAAGTGTTAATCTTGGGACATTGTAAAGCTTTGCAAGTCTACGGTAAGACTGCTAGGGATTATTATAAAAAGAGGCAGTAGCAAGGCTTAATTTCCCTTCTTTTGAGAGCTGATGAGAGTGTTGGGGTGGCATGGTGGTTAATCGGATGAGACGCGCTGGGCGCGTTTTGGTGGGGTGGCCAGGATACCGTCCTGGCCAGCTTACTGTCCGAACACGTTAATGTCAATGTCGAGCTCGACATGTCGCGTGGGGTTTATCTTGCTGCTAACCGCTACAAACGCTGTATTAGCAAGAGCCTGCTACAGTGTAGAATGAAAAGAGTAACATACCGCCTGTTAACACGTCCTTAAAGCACACGCCGAATGCTAAGTTAGCGTGCGAGGTAAAAGCGTAGTGGTTCTCGCTGTAGACATCCTTCAGCCAGTAGTAATCGTTGCCCATCGCATCACAGATCTATACCAGCCAATTCACGTCAGCGCCGCACCGTGTTGAATTTCCCCAAGCCCCAATTCCCCAAGCCCCAATTCCCCAAACCCAATTATACTCTGCGCCCACCGCGCTGTTTCCCAGTCACGTACATGCATGTCGACCCGCTAGCCGTCTCCCCGCTGGCCATCAAGAATCGCCGTCACAACGACAAGTTGTTCCTTTGCGACAAAGTTCCAGATGCAGCGCTCGTACTTAGCTGCATCGTGTTGCTAGACGGCGTAGAGGTCGAATTTAAGGGCGGAAGCGAGAGGGAGGGCAAACAAGAGGAGGGCATAGTTAAGGAGGCGGAGCAACCAGTCCATAGCTGCGGGGTGGGGGCGTGTAAAGAGCTCGGCGGCTTTTTAGGAGGTTCTGCGGAGAGGTCGCGAGGCGTAATAGAAAGACAGTTAGTGCGATGGTAGGGCTAGCCGTTTTGGGTTAGTAGGCTGCGGCCGAGATAATAACCTACTGTGCGGTAATAGAAATAGTCAGACCGAGATGTCAGGAGCTATAACTACGGCTATTTCAAACATTAACGCCTATTTTTTTTAGATGTCTTTGCAATTTCAGAAATAAAGCTAACTAAATTTCTTGTTATAATTTTGGATCGTCTCCCAATATACCTATGCTTCAGGGCATGCCGCTCCTTTATAAGTACGTACTATCAAATATAGATATCAAGCTTAAAATTATGTCGAAGCCTGTGCCAGAGTACCGTATAAACACGAGACACCTACATCATATCCCCTAGTATCAAGACGAATGCCACATACAGAGTAAGATCATGCTTCCCGCGCCAGCCCCAAACTTCCACCGCTTAATAAAATTTCATCACCCTCCTTGTCATCGAAGCCGTAACCAAACATCACTGTACGGAACGCCCCTCTTACCGCGCCGTACACCCTCCGTCCATAAGCAAGTTTGAACCTGTCTAGAACAAGTCAATATCAGAGTACACTTTAGAATCAAGCGGATACTCACTATATAGCTGCTTGCTCGGCTAAGAAGAAACACGCCAGCTGCCTTATACTCGTCCGGCGTGCTTAAACGTCCTAGCATGCTATTCTCCTCCCACTCTTCCCGACTCGCCTCGCCGTTCCGAAAGTTCTTCTCAACCATAGGCGTCAAGATATAACCCGGACTCAAACAATTAACGCGGATACCGCCTGTGCCGTCTAGCTGCATCCTACCCCATTCCATAGCCAGATTTTTGCTCAACTGCAACACAGCCGCTTTAGTCGAGTTGTAGACGGGTGCAACGAAGCCTTTGTTGGCGATAGTCCCACTCATACTCACAATTAGGCACATAGCGCCTTGTATCCTATACTTGTGCATCTAACGGGCGCAAGCGCGGGCGGAAAAGGAGACACCCGTGTAGTTTATCGACAGCATCTTTGCAATGTCGTCGGCCGGGAAGTCCAACGCAGGCGTAACTTGCTAGACGCCAGCCGCTGCCAAGGTCAGAAAATCCTGTGGTGGTTCAGTCCCTATCACACGCACCAGCTATCAACCCGTCCAAGCGTTGCTTTTCAGCTGCAATACCCCCAATCACCTCCTCAAGCTGAGCATCTTGAGTCACATCCACTTGGTGGTACTTCAGGCCTCCATACCGATCTCTTACGCGCTCGTTTGCCTGCGCAAATTCCTTATCCGGTTCTGGCAAGCGATCGAGACAATACACTAAACCTTGTCAGAAGACTTTCCGACGATAAACGCAGCTAATAGTTTGCTTCAACATGCTAGGTATTCCTAGCATGATATTGTATGTTTTTGCTTGAAAGCTCGGAGTACTACGGGATACATGGTGAGATGCACCAACTTTGCGCTCCGACCTGGAAAATTCAATCCTCACCTGTGCCGCCGGCTTCGACCAATCCCTCTGCCATGTGAAGCCCCAGCCCCCGACCGCCACCTGTGACCACAAAAACTTTTCGGCTGAGATCGAATCGGTTGAGTACGTTATTGCTATCGTTTTCGGAATGAATGCAGCGACGTTGTAAGGCTGTCATTGTGATACTCGGTGCGCGCCAGCCTGACTGTGCTCCCATGCGGCCAAGTGCTGTCACCGAGCGAAATGCTGCCATCGTGGACGAACGATCAACTAAAGGATTGTGTAGATAGCGAAAAAAGAGTTGAATCAAGATGATGGACAACAAAAAGGAGCCCTAGCTGTAGAGCGGGCAGAAGCCACAAACAAAGCATGACGTACGACAGGGCGTCTTCTTGCTTTCCAGTTGCTGGGCTCTTGCCAACTTCGACTGCTTGCGCGTCATCGTCTTAGTACCGCCAGCGCTTTCTCCGAGGGATTTGGGCATGACAAGGCTGCCGTGACTTCAGTAGGCACGCTATCGTGATTGCGCGTTGTGTTCCAGGCAAGGCGCACAATAGTATGACGCGAGAATTATTCTAAAAGTTCGTCATATTCGATCAACATTCACGATAACTCGATTGGTTTATCGCGTAGCTATTACAATAGTAGGACACTGCTGCAGGGGAAGATCAAAAGTAGGGTCCGTCTTCATGTCATGTCCGCAGGGCTAATTGTCACGTGAACCCTTAGACCAGTAGCACTGCATAGCCAACTAATCTCGTCTACGACAAGCATCTTGTGTTCATAAGCAAGAGGTTCATAGAGTCACCCTATAGGCGAAAAACCTGTGAATAAACGAGAAAAGTATCTCATTTTTTCTCCTAAGGGTAAGTTTGTAATGGAGCTTACTCGATGAAGATCAGCACCAATATCCCAGGCTTGTCCACGGGACTTGTGGCTAGAAACCCAGCACAGGTACTATCAACTTTCTCTGTCCTGCTCTTGGATTTTGCCGCCATTACCTCTCATCTGCCCGACCATGCAATAGAGTTTCCTCGTCGTTAGGGCTTCATATTGCTCGCTGAGGAATGAAACACAGATCATGCCAACAGGCATTCTACAAGTGTTTGTTCTTGCACCATCAACTATGACAAGGAAGTAGTCATGCAGTTACTACTCTTAGCAGCATAGTCATCGGTCACTCCGAGCGAGCAGCTTCTACTTCGAACAGCTTACATTAACTCATAAGAAACCCAATTTTCCTTCATCTATAAGCAACCTGCACAATTGGAGTCACAAAAGCCTGAGGCGTTGCTCGCATAATCGGGAAAGTTTCACTGCAAGCAAGGCTGACAATCCGCCAACTCGGCTATAAGCTGCAGTTAGCATGACTGGGAAAACAAAGCACTTTCGACTTTACCGAGCCGGCTCACTTGCTGTCGTTTTCGCAGAATGCGACGAGGGTAGTGTACATGAAGTCTGTCACGGGACATGACTAAGGACGCTAGCCTCCTTACTATATATAGCACTAGCCTAGCTTAGCTGACTACGTCATCCATCGATCTTTCACAAAGTCGCCCAAACAACCAAACAGAATACTACGACCCCGAATTCCACCGCCACTATTTATTACTTTGGTGTCAAAAATCCAGATGGTGGCTAGAACATGGTCGAACACACCCTGGAAAAGCGGTAGAATTGATTACTCCGTCTACAATGCTGACCAACCTATCAATTATTACACGTGATGAGCTGATACCGAAAACGGCGCTCCACCACGCCATTACTGCCTGCGCGTGCATGCAGCTCGCTTAAAGGTTCCATCTATGCAATTCTGGCTCAGCTGATATCAGAACGAGCTGAAGGGGCGCGTTGTACAAATAATCCTGACCTGAGCGCGATGGTGGCTAGAGCCGACTGCTCACTTTTTCCTTTTTCCTAGCTCGTTGCACCATCAAAAACATATGGTCACTTGCAGATCGTATTTTCCATTCTTCAAAGCGAACTAGTCCTCGGTAGAACCCGACTGCATCAAAATGGCCAGCCTGGCAGCTCTTATTTCCGCGTACAGCTTATTCCAAGGTGCAGCTTGCTGGGGTAATCTGGGCCACGGCACCGTGGGCTATCTTGCCCAGAAATATATGAGCGCTCAAGCAAACAGCTTCATCAGCGGCTTTTTGGACCAAAATGACGATTACTTTGATGCAGCCGTCTGGCCGGACGAGATCAAACGGCAGCGTCCATATACGGGGGAATGGCACTACATTGGTGTGTTAATTCACGTAGTCTCGCGCCTTCACGCAGTTGCTGACCCAAGCCTCCAAGATGCCATGGACAGCCCGCCGCATTCATGCAAAGTTTCGTACCCGTCCGACTGCATAAATTCCGAGCACAAGGACGGTTGCATCATCAGCGCCATTGACAATCAAACCACCATCTTCCTCAATGTCAACGCCGACATCGTCTCCAGAGGCGAGGCGCTCAAGTACATCTTCCACTTCGTCGGAGACTTGCACCAGCCCCTCCATGTCGAGAACGCATATCGTGGCGGCAACGATATTCCAGTCTGCTGGCGCCGCGCATGCGCCCGCAAGGGGCTGCACGGTGTGTGGGACAGCGACATCCCCCACAAGATCGTTGGCCTCAACGACCACCCACACAAGGACGAGGAGCGCGCTTCGGCTGAAACATGGGCCCAGTCGCTGTTTGACGCGCAGTCCGCGACCATCGGCGCGCAGTGCGCCAATGTCCAGAAGCCGTCACAGTGCACACTGCGCTGGGCGACCGAGGTCAACAAGTACATCTGCAGCTTCGTGCTGAATCAGGGTGGTGCAGGCTCGATAGAGGACGTCAAGGCGTGGTATGATCATCGGGACCTCAGCACAAACTATTTTGAGGGCGCCGCACCCATAGTGGAAAAGTTGATTGGACTGGCTGGCGCGAGGCTTGGTGCGTACTTGGATGCGTTGACTGCCGCAGCGAATGGCGCTAGCAACCCGTCTTCATCCGATGATAGTTCTGAATTGTGAGAGATGGGAAAACGAAGGAAAAAAAAAAGATAAAAGCAGCTGGAAAATATCAATGAGAAATTGGATCGACGACCGTGATGCGTCTCACAGTGTTTGCGATGGTCAAGTGAGGCTGGCCAAAAGGAACCTTGAAACAATTGTTACTTCCATGGACGGATAGATACAATAATAGGCTCCATCATATATACGATTGGGTATCTGTTGCAACCCTTAATCTCCTATTACTACTAATTGACCTTATTAGTATCAGTTCCAACAAATCCCCCGTCGGAGTAAGGTGGATGGTCAAGACTGAGGATAGGATAGGCTTCCGGCGTTCCTAAGAAACTACTTAGGTAGTAGATGTGAGGCACTAGCAGCAGGGAGATGATGGGACGGAAAGGGCAATATTAGAACAGAATAGCACGAAGAAATGCATAGCCTGAAAGAAATAAAGTCTAGTCCACCGACTTCGCTATCTATTTTTTTGATTCGATCTTTCCTACAACGCTTCTATGCGGATTCCATGCTAGGGAAATCCTTCCTCAAGACTTCCGCGGCCATATAAGCGAGTTCAGAGCTCAACAAAATACACTTCTAGTCATGCTCTGACCAATTCCCACTCACATTATGCAACACATTTTCATCGCCTAGTCCATCTTTGCTTCCAAGCAATCTCAAACGCGCCAGCCAAGCTTCCCGCCGTGGATGCGGCGCGACGATATTGTCCATCCAAGAAACACATTGGCTCCG
>JALNQF010000842.1:0-12874 GCA_028456385.1 Ophiosphaerella korrae | reverse complement strand
TTCTACTTTTAGTTAGCGCTTAGTAAGCTACTAGGTATATATACCTAGTACTTACTTAGATAGCTTTATCTACTATTCACTCTTTTCAGTCAATTGTTAAAACTACCTTATTAAGTTATCTTGCGTGAAGTCTACCTTACATACCTATAAGTAAGCGCGTATATTAAATAGACTTCTACTTATATTATTAAAAACGTAGGCTAATTTAACTTTATTCTAGGATTTTTATAGCGTAAAGCTTATACTATTAAACTTAACTACTACTATAAAACGTTATTATTCTCTAATACTTACTACTAATAGTACTACTAGATAACTAATAAAATCCCTTTAGTAGTATACTATAGTACGCCTAGATATTACTCTACTATAGCTTTAAAGAAGCTAGTACTTAAACTATTATTTACTTCTATAGGGCCCTTAAGTAGGTACTCTAATAAGTATAAATAGAACTTATTAATAGATATTTAAACTATTAGTTATTATATAATTAAGGCCTTTACTAGAAGAAGTAAATATACGCTTATAGTACTTACCTTAAATAAAATACTACTACTAGTGTACTACTATAAAGTAGCTAAAGAAGTAGATTACACGTAATTTTATAAACTACTACTTATAGTAGAGCTTAAAGATATCTTGTTTATAGAACTACTCTAACTATATTAAGACCTAATACTCTATTTTAATAAGAAAGCTACTAAAGAACTTTTCTCTTATAGGTTATATAACCTAGAAATTACTTTTAAACCTAGCGTAAAAATCCTAGACACTAAACTTTACCTCTTTACTAAAAAATAAGACAAAGTAATCTAGAAATATATCTAAGAAATAGAAGGTAAGGGCTTTATTAGTAAATATAGCTCTTTAGCTAAGAATAACCTACTAATTATAGCTAAACTAGATAGTAGCTTATAAGTCTACGTAGACTACTATAAGCTAAATAAATCTACTATTAAAGACTAGTACTTTATTCTATTCTTTAAGGAAATACTAGCTTACTTAAATAAAGTAAAGATTTTCTCTAAATTTAACGTAATACACGCCTTTTACTACTTACGTATTACCCTAAATTTAGAATAGCTAACTACCTTTATTACTTACTTTAGTATATATACTTATAAAGTAGTACTCTTTAGCTTTACTAACGCACTAGCTACTTTCTAGTGCGCTATTAACTTAGCTTTACTAGAATATTTAGACAACTTCTATACTATATATATAGACAACGTCCTAATATACTCTAATAATAAAATAGACTATATCTAGTACGTTTATAAAGTGCTTACGCGACTAAAAAAGTAAAGCTTTTACGTAGATCCTAAAAAATCTAGCCTCTATACTACTTTAGTTAAGTTTTTAAGTATAATTATCTTTAATAAAAGAATTATAATAGATCCCTTTAAAGTTAAAGCTATCTAGGAGTAAGAAATACTAAAGACTACTAAAGAAGTCCTAGCCTTTTTAGGCTATACTAGATTTTTTTAGTACTTTATTAAGGATTACTTAAGCCTTACCCTATATAAGGGAGTTATCCCTTATATCTCTTATTTTCGCACTAATGTTAGTAAGATTGCAACTTACTAACATGGCAAACTTACTAACATTACAAACTTACTAACATGTTAGTAAGTTTACAACTTACTAACATCGCAAACTTACTAACATTGCGAACTTACTAACATGTTAGTAAGTTTACAACTTACTAACATTTAACTACCTTTCTACTTTTAGTTAGCGCTTAGTAGGCTACTAGGTATATATACCTAGTACTTACTTAGATAGCTTTATCTACTATTTACTCTTTTTAATTAATTATTAAAACTACCTTATTAAGTTATCTCGCGTAAAGTCTACCTTATATAATAGTAGATCTCTGCAAATATTTTGCTTTTATAGGCCTCTCTATAACCTAGAACTACGCTAGTAGCCTTTTTACTTACGCTAGAGTTACTACAAGATAGCTAATTATAGCTAACTCTTAATTAAGCCTAGCTAGCTAAAAAGAACTACACTACTAGGAATTAGATCCTACCTTAGCTACAGCGCGCTAGGTAGCCCCTTAAGTTTACTATATTATAGTTCTAGTTAAGGTTTCTAGCGCTCCTTTTTTGCTAGTACTAGCGCTAACGTTCTAGAAAGAAATACGTACTAAAGAAGAGTAGTTTAACTACCTTACAGGTTATAAAGCTTTAGCTTACACCTACTATATATACTTAGGCGAGGGCGTACTTACACTAGGTATTAAACCTAAGTAGCAGCGCTAGGAAAAGAAAAGACCCTTAAACCTATATAAATTGCTAGCGCTTAATTTGCAAGAACTAAGTAATAAAGCGCCCTAGACTCTACTAAAACCTTTACTAGCTAGCGCTAAAGATCTAAATCTCTACAAACTAATAGCTAAACGCACTAATATAGTATATAACTACTACAACTTAGCTTGTTATACTATAACTTAGTTGTATAAAAAATCTTCTATCCCCTTAAAAGCTAGCCTCTTAAACTAAAATAATACTAGCTTATAACCTCTTTATTACTTAAACTAAGCGTACTTGTAAGATAAAGACACGCTATAAATAGTAGACTATAGATCTAGTAAAGAACTAAGGGAATACTCTAGGGCTACTATACTACAAAAAATCTATAAAACACGCGCTAGAACTAGGTCCCTAGAAAAATAGACCTAAGGACCTACTATACTAACCGCTCTAATAAAAAAAGTACTAAGTAACTTCTAATAATATCTTAAGACCCCTTTGTAGAAAGATAAAGGAAAATAAGTAATAGACCCTAAATCCTTTATTTAGCTAAGACTACTTAGTAAACTTAATTTCTAACCTAATATAATTCCCTAACAAGTACTAAGCGCCTTCTTAGCTAATAGCTCTATAATAGACTTAGCTGCTCTTAACTAACTTATTATAGAAGAATTTAACCTAGACATAGACCCTACCCCCTTTAACTAAAGTAGCCTCCTAAGGCACGAACTAGTTACTAAGGTCCCTTTTAACAACTAGACTGTATTAAATAACTTAATTAACGACGCCTAACTAAACGTTAGCTAAGCATTATTACTCTAGCCTACACCTAAGCTTAAGATCCTAGAAGAGCTAAAGAACAACCTACTATTAAATACTACAATCGACAAAGACCTACTACTAGGAATAGTCTTTATATCTTAAGATAAACTTAAGAAATTACTTACTAAGTTTACTAAGCTCTAACCTTTGTTTCGTACCCTACTACTAACCTTATACTAGGGAATTAAAGACAACAAACCTAGCAATTACTTATCTCTTAGAGAATTTACCCTAGCTAGAATAGTATTATACCTAGTAGTCGCGAATACCTAGATATAAGACACAATTAACATAGTAAACAAACAAAACTAGAGGCTTATAGCTAGGGTAAGTAAATTAGATAAATAACTCTCCTAATAAAATAACTAATTAGCCTAACTCTAAGAACGCCTAGCGTAATTACTACTAGACTACAACTATATCGTAGAGCAACACAACACTTTAGGCTAAAGAGCTACTTAGTATAAAGCCCTATAAGAAGAAGCTATAGTAAAATACAACTACCTATGTAAAGTAGTAATCTACTAAGAAGACCTAATAGCTAAATAAACTAAGCTAGAAACCTTTAACTTTAACACACTAGCGTAAAAAGATATAGAACTACTTTATACTAAGATCTTACTATAAGGCTAGTAACCTAGCTTCCTTAAAAGAGAGTTTAAACCCTAAGTACTAGTAGTAGGCTACTATATCTTTAATAGAGAAGAGTTTACCTTAACTCTCTTCTTAACTAGTATCTAAGAGCTAGCCTTTAATTTTTACTAGTATAAAGAATAAAAAGACTACTCTATAAAACCTCTACAATTTTTAGGTATAAGACGCTACGTAGACGTTATATCCTTTATCTAGTCTATATACGATTACTTTATTGCTAATAGAAAAAAATATATTAGCTCGCAAACCTAAGCTAACGTTATTATACGCTACTATACAAGATTAGCTCGCCTATACCTTACTATCCTAAATAGTATTACCTACCTATACTAAGAAGAATTTGCATATTTCTTTGTACTTTTTTACTAATTTAGTAATATAGACGTAGTAGGATTAAGAGAAGTACGTTATAAAACCTTAGAAATAGCTAAATTTAGACTAGATTAACTAACCTATAAAACCGCCTAGTTAGTATAGGCTAAATTCCTTTCTAAATTTAATAATATTAGCCTTAAACTATAATAGAACTTATAGCTATATAACATCTACCTTTAAAAAAAGCTGTAACCCTAGCTTAGGGAGGCTACTAGCACTACCCCTAGTATCTACAATAGCCCTGCTAATTTTCAAAAGATAATCTTAATGTTAGAAAATAAAGTAAACAATTATAACCTAGATATAGGCTCTAAGCAAACCTAGCTTCGTACCCTAGCGCCTACAAGAGCTAAACTAAGAGCGCAGACATAAAACTTTAAGGAAGAACTAGCTATAACCCTATAAGAACTAAAACACTATTAACTATAACTAGAAGGCGTATTTAGAAGAATACACCTAACTAGCAAAAAGACTACTATAATTAAAACTAAGAACTCTAAAACAATTTTATACTAGGGCTATAAAAAGATAGGCGTTAGGAAGCTAGACTATACTACTTATAAATAAATAAAAGCTACTAGATCTAAGACACCTACTAACGCTATAAACTACTATATAGCTACTTATATAGTAATAGACTCTAAAATAGATATAGAAATAGAGGACTAATTCTTTAAATATAACCTCTAACTAGACATAGAGCTAGAACTAGAGCCTAACTTAGACTAGGATTTAGAAAACAACGTTCTCTAGGCCTAAAGCCTTAACCTAGGGATTACACGAACTAGAAGAGCGCAATTAACTACTAAAGTATAACCCCTAGTATAGCTATATCCTATATACTTACCTATAGAATATAGACAGTCTAGTACAAGAAACTACTAACTAATCTAATAGAAGCTAAGCTAAACTAATTCTTATTTACTAGCTTCTTAAGCAAAGACCCTACAGCACCCTATATAGCTAGAACCCTAGCTAATAATAGAGCTAACGTAAACTTTATTTAACAAAAATTTACCTAGAAGACTATAAAATTGTAAACTATCTAGCTACTTTAACCTATTATCTACGAAGGATATAATAGTTCCCTATCTAAGTCTATTACGTATTAGGTTAAGTTCTACCTACAAGTAGGCGCGTATATTAAATAGACCTCCGCCTATATTATTAAAAACGTAGGCTAATTTAACTTTATTCTAGGATTTTTATAGTATAAAGCCTATACTATTAAACCTAACTACTACTATAGAACGTTATTATTCCCTAATACTTACTACTAATAGTACTACTAGACAACTAACGAAATCCCCTTAGTAGTATACTATAGCGCGCCTAGATATTACTCTACTACAGCCTTAAAGAAGCTAGCGCTTAAACTATTATCTACCCCTATAGGGCCCCTAAGTAGGCACCCTAATAGGTATAAATAGAACTTGTTAATAGATATTTAAACTATTAGTTATTGTATAATTAAGGCCTTTACTAAAAGAAGTAGATATACGCTTGTAGTACTTACTTTAGATAGAATACTACTACTAGTGTACTACTACAAGGTAGCTAAGGAAGTAAATTACGCGTAATTTTACAAACTACTACCTGTAGTAGAGCTTAAGGATATTCTATCTATAGAACTACTCTAACTATATCAAGACCTAATACCCTATTTTAATAAGAAAGCTACTAAAGAACTTCTCCCTTATAAGCTATACAACCTAGAAATTACTCTTAAACCTAGCGCAAAAATCCTAGACGCTAAACCTTACCTCTTTACTAGAAAATAAGATAAAGCAATCTAAAAATATATCTAAGAAATAGAAGATAAGGGCTTTATTAGTAAATACAGCTCCCTAGCTAGAAATAACCTACTAATCGTAGCTAAACTAGACAGCAGCTTATAAGTCTACGTAGACTACTACAAGCTAAACGAATCTACTATTAAAGACTAGTACTCTATTCTATTCTTTAGGGAAATACTAGCCTACCTAAATAAGGTAAAGATATTCTCTAAATTTAACGTAATACACGCCTTTTACTACTTACGTATTACTCTAAATTTAGAATAGCTAACTGCCTTTATTACCTACTTTAGTATATATACCTATAAGGTAGTACCTTTTAGCCTTACTAACGTACTAGCTACCTTCTAGCGCGCTATTAACTTAGCCCTACTAGAATATTTAGATAACTTCTATACTACATATATAAATAACGTCCTAATATACTCTAATAATAAAATAGACTATATCTAGTACGTTCGTAAAGTACTTACGTAACTAAAAGAGTAAGGCTTCTACGTAGACCCTAAAAAATCTAGCCTCTACGCTACTTTAGTTAAGTTTTTAAGTATAATTATCTCTAATAAAGGAATTATAATAGATCTCTCTAAAGTTAAAGCTATCTAGAAGTAGGAAATGCTAAAGACTACTAAAGAAGTCCTAGCCTTTCTAGGCTATACTAGATTTCTCTAGCGCTTTATTAAGGATTACTGTAAGGACAGCATACTACTAAGCTAATCCTAACAAAAAGGGGCTAATAGCTAGTTAAGCTATTGCAGTAGTATACAATATATATACTAGTTATTATCGCTTGAAGTTCTTCGAACTCGCTTAGGGTTGTACTAAGTTGTATGCGGTGGAATATACTAGCCGACAGAGCTAGCACGCGCTAGTTACTCAGCCTAGTAGAGCTCGTCGACAGCGCTAAGCGTACCCTAATAGCTCCCCGCCCTAGACCCCTTACAATTACTTAAGCCTTGCCCTACTACTTACTAAGTTAATTAAGTCTAAGGTTATTACTAAACCTACTAAAGGAGATAGGCTACCCCTTTAAAAGACCTAGTATAAGCCTTTTATAATTACCTAAGAATATATAGACGCCTTTAACAAACTAAAAGCTACCTTCTAGCTAGGTATAGTCCTACTTTACTTTAACCCCTTAAAACTAATCTATATCTAAACTAACGCCTCTAGGTAGGCCTTAGGCGGAGTAATAAGCTAACTAAACTAGAATAGAATCTAACAGCTAGTTAGCTTCTTCTTAAAAAAACACACCCTAGTAGAATATAATTACAATATCTACGACCTAGAACTTATAGCTATAATCTAAGCATTTAAAGAATAGGAACTAGAGCTTATAGGTAGTCTACACACAATCTACGTTATAATAGACTACTATAATTTAGAAACCTTTATAATAACTAAAAAGCTTAATTGCTACTAAGCCCGCTAGTTATTATTCTTATCCTAATTTAATTTCTATATTAAATACGCACCTAGTAACACAAACGAGGTTGTAGACGCCTTAAGCTACTAACTATAGGATTGCCCTGTAGACAATTCTAATCTACAAGTATTAGGAGCTAACTAAATTATCCTAAGCTCTTAAGTCTTAGCCCTAGGCGTAAAACCTATACTAGATATAGTAATTTGCGCTCTAAGCCTTGCAGACCTACAAAAGCTAGATAGATTTATGCTAGAATAAGCTACTATAGTATATACCTACCTTCGCTATATTGTAGGAATAAAACCTATATTAGTAAACCTACTAGAGGATTTTCTACTACCCTACAATAGAAAACTAGACCTAGAACTCCTACTATATATTATCGACCTACGCCTAATAGAAGAATTACTAGATATAGCATACTTAGAAGACTACGTAGCCTAAGCCGCATTTACTACTATAGATAGTAGATAATAAAAACTATTAAAAGCCTTCTATAAAGTAGGATACTACTTCTTACGCGCTAATATTAGCTCTACTAGATTAGGGAAAAAAAGGCGCCTCTAGGTTAATAAAACGCGTCTATACATCTCCTTAAACGCCTATCTACGCTACTAAATCTTTAATTTATACTACAACTATTAGTTAGTAGGCTATAAAGGACCCTATAGTACGCTATATCTAATATATAAGTGCTATTATTAGCCTAAGATACCCTAGGCTATTAAGTAATTTTATAATATATGCCTAATCTACTACTATATAAAGAACCTACAAGACAGCAAACTTAGTTACCTCTAACCTATACTAATTCCCTACGCACCCTAGACTAATATCTTAGTAGACTATATCTAAGCCTTACTAACTAGTAAAAACAGCGGCTAGATTTATAAATATATCCTAGTAATTTACTACTACCTTATAAAAAGACGCTATTTCTTCTCTTATAAGTCTCTAAAACCTAAAGAAGCTACCTAATATTTTATATCTATTTTTAAGCTTTATAGAGTCTTAATAAATATTATATCTAATAGAGAGATAACCTTTATTAGCTAATTTTAGCGCTACGTATATAAACGCCTCTATATTATGTAAAAGCTCTTAACTACGTACTACCTAGAAACTAATAGCTAAACTAAGCGAGCAAATTAAGCCCTAGAGATCTTTCTAAAGTAATATATTAACTACGCGTAGGATAACTAAGTAGCCTAGCTATACGTAGCTAAGTTCTAGGTAAATAATACTATTAACATATCTATTAAGATAACCCTATTTCTTATAGATCTAGGGTATTACCTTTATAGTAGTATACACCCTAGCGAAAATAATAAAGATTAACTAAACTTAGCCTAACGCGACTAACATATACAAGCTAACAAGCTGCTTAATACTTATAGTAACCTAGTAGCCTACTTTAAAGAAAAAATACTCTAGGCACAATAAGAGTAAGTAGCCTAAGCTAATACCTCTCGCTAAAGTAGACTAGTATATAAAGTTAGTAACTAAGCCTATATTAGTATAGCTAATTAGAGAACTACTTAGCTAACTCTAAAATTAGACTACTAATAGGTAGGCCTATACTCTATTAAGAGAGTTATCTATAATAGTAGAGTATATAAGCTAGTACTACTCTAAGAGATACTAAGTAAAGGCGTATTCCTAGTCTTCTCTCTAAAACTCTTGCGCCCTAGGGATTAGAAGCCCCTACTAGATTAAGACCTACTATAGCTAATCCTTATTATTATTACTAATAAAGAAACTAGTAGCGCATATAAAGAATACCTAGTAGAAGCTATTTTAGATATACGCTTTAAAGAGCGTAGAAAATACATAAGATAGTACTACCTAGTCTACTAGACTAGCTATAATAAACCTATATAGGAGCTAGTAGAAGAATTTGTAAAATACGAAGCTACTTTTAACTTTTACTAGAACTACCTAGAGAAAGCTAAACTACTAACTCTACATATACTAAAAAAATAGAGCCCTAATAAAGACGTAACCTATTAAGGCATCTTAACCTACTAATAGGTACAAAAAAAGCCCCCTCTAAGGCGCAATTACTACCTTTAGCCCTTACTAGAACTACCTAAACAAGCCTAAAACTATTAATAGGCGCAAAAAAGCCCTTTTATAAGGCGTAATTACTACCTTTAACTTTTACTAGAACTACCTAGAGAAGCCTAAAATACTAACTATATGCCTAAAATAGAGCCTAATAAAGACGCAACCTAGTAGGGTACCCTAGCTATTAGTAGGCGCAAAAAGGCCCTCTAAGGCGTAATTAGAAAACTTTACTACTAGCTAAAGATAAATTATAGTGTAAAAATAGTAGGAATAGTTTACCTTAGCTAGTAAGCGTAGGACTCTTTTTAGGTTAGGGCCTACTCTACTACTACAGCTGCGACTACTACGCTCCCTTACAACTAGTTACGCGCAGGTCTAGTTCGCTATTGCAGAATTTACGACTAGCTACTAAATTCCTAGCTAGGGCTACTCTACGCCGCCTACCCCCTAATACTTGTAAATATTAGGCTTACTAGGTCCCCTATATTAACAAACCTACCTATCGTAAAGCCTATATCTATAGTAGGCACCTATATAGAGATCTAGCACTATTAAATTGCTTAGTAGTATTAACTTTGCCTTCCTTTATACTATATACAAACACTTTTAGGTTTGATTTTATTAGCGCAGGGTAGAGGTAGTAGAAAAGGGTTTATAGTTAACACGTTTTGTGTATAGAAGTTGCGCGCGTCTTAATTTTGTACTAAAATTAGTAAAAACCTTAGCTCTATACTCTATAAATAATAATTTTAACTCTAAAAACAGTTAACCTCCTTAACCCTAGCTACTACTACTACTACCTAATAGGTATTATTAGTTAATTAGAGCCCTTTTTAAGCTCTAGGAATTTACTCTTTAAAAGGAGGGAGACGTGTAAGAGAGTTATCCCTTATATCTCTTATTTTCGCACTAATGTTAGTAAGATTGCAACTTACTAACATAGCAAACTTACTAACATTACAAACTTACTAACATGTTAGTAAGTTTGCAACTTACTAACATCGCAAACTTACTAACATTGCGAACTTACTAACATGTTAGTAAGTTTACAACTTACTAATATTCAACTACCTTTCTACTTTTAGTTAGCGCTTAGTAGGCTACTAGGTATATATACCTAGTACTTACTTAGATAGCTTTATCTACTATTTACTCTTTTTAATTAATTGTTGAAACTGCCTTATTAAGTTATCTTGCGTAAAGTCTACCTTATAGATACTCTAAGCTATTAAGTAATTTTATAATATATACTTAATCTACTACTATATAAAGAACTTATAAGATAGTAAACTTAGTTACTTCTAACCTATACTAATTCTCTACGCACTCTAGACTAATATCTTAGTAGACTATATCTAAGCCTTACTAACTAGTAAAAATAGTAGCTAGATTTATAAATATATCTTTATAATTTACTACTACCTTATAAAAAGATACTATTTCTTCCCCTATAAGTCTTTAAAACCTAAGGAAGCTACTTAATATTTTATATCTATTTTTAAGCTTTATAAAGTCTTAATAAATATTATATCTAATAAAGAGATAACCTTTATTAGCTAATTTTAGTACTATATATATAAACGCCTCTATATTACGTAAAAGCTCTTAACTATATACTACCTAGAAACTAATAGCTAAACTAAGCGAGTAAATTAAGCTCTAGAGATCTTTTTAAGGTAATACGTTAACTACGCGTAGAATAACTAAGTAGCCTAGCTATACGTAGCTAAGTTCTAAGTAAATAATACTATTAATATATTTATTAAGATAACTTTATTTCTTGTAGATCTAGGGTATTACTCTTATAGTAGTATATACCCTAGTAAAAACAATAAAGATTAACTAAACTTAGCCTAATATAACTAATATATATAAGCTAATAAGCTACTTAATACTTATAGGAACCTAGTAGCTTACTTTAAAGAAAAAATACTCTAGGTATAATAAAAGTAAGTAGCTTAAGCTAATACTTCTTACTAAAGTAGACTAGTATATAAAGTTAGTAACTAAGCCTATATTAGTATAGCTAATTAGAGAACTACTTAGCTAACTCTAAAATTAAACTACTAATAAGTAGGCCTATACTTTATTAAGAGAGTTATCTATAATAGTAGAGTATATAAGCTAGTACTACTTTAAGAGATACTAAGTAAAGGCGTATTCTTAGTCTTCTCTCTAAAACTCTTACGCCCTAAGGATTAGAAGCCCTTACTAGATTAAGACCTACTATAGCTAATCTCTATTATTATTACTAATAAAGAAACTAGTAGCGTATATAAAGAATACTTAGTAGAAGCTATCTTAAACGTACGCTTTAAAGAGTATAGAAAATACGTAAGATAGTACTACTTAGTCTACTAGACTAGCTATAATAAACTTATATAAGAGCTAGTAGAAGAATTTATAAAATATAAAGCTACCTTTAACTTTTACTAGAACTACTTAGAGAAAGCTAAACTACTAACTTTACGTATACCTAAAAAATAGAGCCCTAATAAAGATATAACCTATTAAGGTATCTTAACTTACTAATAGGTATAAAAAAGCCCCCTATAAAGTATAATTACTACCTTTAACCTTTACTAAAACTACCTAGAGAAGCTTAAAACTCTAACTATATACCTAAAATAGAGCCTAATAAAGATATAACCTAGTAAAGTACTTTAGCTATTAGTAGGCGTAAAAAGGCCCTCTAAGGCGTAATTAGAAAACTTTACTACTAGCTAAAGATAAATTATAGTGTAAAAATAGTAGAAATAGTTTACTTTAGCTAGTAAGTATAAGACTCTTTTTAGGTTAGGGCTTACTCTTACTACTATAGCTATAACTACTATACTCTCTTATAACTAGTTACGCGTAGGTCTAGTTTACTATTGTAGAATTTATAACTAGCTACTAAATTCCTAGCTAGGGCTACTTTACGCTACTTACTCTCTAATACTTATAAATATTAAGCTTACTAGGTCTCCTATATTAATAAACCTACCTATCGCAAAGCCTATATCTATAGTAAGTACTTATATAGAGATCTAGCGCTATTAAGTTACTTAGTAGCGTTAACTTTACTTTCCCTTATACTATATATAAATACTTTTAGGTTTAATTTTATTAGCGTAAAGTAGAGGTAGTAGAAAAGAGTTTATAGTTAACACGTTTTATATATAGAAGTTACGCGCGTCTTAATTTTATACTAAAATTAGTAAAAACCTTAGCTTTATACTCTATAAATAACGATTTTAACTCTAAAAACAGTTAACCTCCTTAACTCTAGCTACTACTACTACTACCTAATAGGTATTATTAGTTAATTAGAGCTCTTTTTAAGCTCTAAGAATTTACTCTTTAAAAGGAAAGAGATATATAAAGGAGTTATCTCTTATATCTTTTATTTTTATACTAATATTAGTAAGTTTATAACTTACTAATATTATAAACTTACTAATATTATAAACTTACTAATATTATAAACTTACTAA
>JALNQF010000841.1:0-12893 GCA_028456385.1 Ophiosphaerella korrae | reverse complement strand
TAAAAGTAGCTATAATAATTAAAGTAGAAAGTAAACAAGAGAATAGAGCTAAGAAACTAGTAAGAGAGTATAGAGTAACTAAGATAAACCTAAAAAAAAGAAGAAGAAAATAGAATAAAAAATAGAGAGATAAAGTTTAAGTATACTCTTAGAAAGTATTTATAACTTTACTAAAACTATAAGAGCTAATAACTATAAGAGCCTAACTACTAGTAAAGATATTTAAATATAGAGCCTAAAGGCCTTATACTAGCTTAACTAATAAATATATATATATAAGAAAAGAGTTAGCTATTAAAAATTAATAAATAAAAGAAGAATTTAGTAAGTAGAGACGTATTAAGTAAAAGAGCTATTATAGAAAAGTAAAAAACTATTATAGCTTATAAAATATACGTAAAAAGAAATAGTAAAAGAGTATATAGCTACTACTACAAGCTATATAACACGTCTATATAAAAATTTTATTAAATAACTTAGAAACTACGTAAATACTCTATAAACAACCTTTTAGATATTAGATCTAGAGCTCTTAGGAGAAAGGCGTTATAAAAGAAAGATAAGAGTAGTATCTTTAATATCCTAAGCTATAGCTAAAACGCTCTAAAATAGAAATAATAGCTAATATAAGAAAATAGATGTTACGATAGTAACAAGAGAATTATAGATAGAACTAATTAGCCTAATAACTAAAGGATTAAGTTCTTACAACTACAAAGAATATAAACTTAATTAGGAAACTATATATAATTAGGACACCTAAGGTAATCTATAATCTATAGACTCTTAGCGTTAATAGATTATAGATTAAGGTAATCTATAATCTACTATCTTTAGTAGTAATAGATTAATAGATTAGGACAAGTATATAGTAGTAACAACGTATATTATTAGGATAGTATTAGTAATTTAATTATTAACTATAAGCGATAATATAAAGATAGTTACAAAATATCTTTTATTGTTTATAGCTTATTACTTAATTATAATACAAGCTTTTAATATTACCTCCTAATCTACTAATACCTTTTTAGGCTATTAGGAAGTCGACCCTAGTAAGCTAGTAATACCTTGCTAATTTAGTTATTACAAGGAGCAAAGCGTAAGTAGTGTATAGTCTAGCTAATATAATAGTAGAAAGTTTAAAAAATAAAGCCTCTAGTAGTAGTTATAAGTTAGATAGTACTATATAGGAAATAATTAAAGATTATATAAACAAACTAATTAATAATAAAGAAGATATAAAGATAGTAATTAAAGTATTAGAAACGTAGAATAAAGAACTATAAGATTACTTAAAATAGAATAAAGTATAAATTAAAGCTATTATTAAAGGCTAGAACTAGATAGAACTAATTACTTAGCGACTAGAAATAAGTGTAACAAAGAAACTACCTAAGATACCTATCTTTAAGAAGTTTAATAAAATAAGAGAAAAATTAAAACTCTTTATAGCGTTAGTATAACTCTAGATAGATATATAAGTACTATACTTTAATATAGAAGAAAAGAAGGTAATATATATTAGACTATACCTTAAAGAAGATGTAATAAGATAGTATAAGCCTTACTAGATAGACTACACGATATACTCTCTAATAACCTAGAAAGACAAAACTAGAGCTATTTTTAGAAGCTATAAATACTTTACTAAATAAATAAGAGTAGTATTTAGAGATATAGATATTACTTAACAAGCTAAAGAGAAACTTAAGAAGCTTACACAAAGTAAAAGTATTCTAGAATACGTATTATAATTTAAATAACTAAGCTAAAATATAGAATAGAATAAATTAGCCTTTATATTATAATTTAAATAAAGACTAAATATAAAAATTCGATACAAAATAATATATATAGAGAAACCTAGGATACTAGAAGCTTTAAAATAGTAGGTAACCTAAATTAATAATAACCTTTAAAAATAGAAAAAGAATAAGTATAGTAACTAAATAAGAAACTAAGATACTAGAGACTCTATAATCTTAGACGTAAATAAAGATAGAAAGAAAAAGAAGAATAAAGACTTTACGTACTTTAACTATAGTAAAAAAAGATACTACGTAAAAGACTACTAATCCTAGAAAAAAAAAGACATAGTATATTATAAATATAGAAAACTAGGATACTATATAAAAGACTATAGAAATAAGGACTACAAGAAAGATAAGGAAACTTAGTTAAAAACAACTAAGAAAAAGAAGAAAGTACTATAAGTATAAGCTAAGCCTTAAGAGAAGGTAGCTAGGAGTAAAGAAATATAATACGTAATACTCTATTAGACCTTTTGTTATAGAGATAACTACTAAATATATCTTTCTAGTAAGTAAAGAGTAAGATACTTCCTATAATAAAGAAATAGAGTAGTAGTAATAAAAGAAAGAATAAAAGTATAGCTAAAAGAAATAGCGTATATAATAGACCTACTAATAGAAGACTTAGAAAAGAAAGAACTTTAGACCTTATTAATCTAGGCTAAAGAACTAGTACTAGATAAAGAGACTACTATAACTTCTTCTAAAAGACTATAAGAAAGTAAAAAATAAGCTAGTATAAGAGATATAGAGTATACCTAGCTAGATATATATAGCTATAATAGCTATACAATAATAGAAGAGGAAGAATAAAATAAAGAATAGAGATTTATTTAGAAATACTTACTAGTTATAAGTATAGAGGAAGCGTATAAAGACTAGAAAGAACGTAATCCTAAAGAAATAAAGTTTATACTATTTTAAGAATAGATAAAGTAATATATAGTTATAGTAGGAAGGATACCTATATAAAAAGAATAGTAATACTTTATAAAAAAGACGTAATAGATTAATAAAGCCTATATACTAAGAATACTAGTAGTATACTATATCCTAATAATAGAGATACTTAGTAAAGACAAATACTAGGAAGGAGATAACAAAATAATAGACCTAAAGCACTTAGTATACTTTAAAGCGTTATAGATATTATACCTAGAGAAGAATTATATAATATATAGAAACTCTAAAGTAAATAATAAAGTATAGCTTATAAGAAGAAGAGGCTATAACTATATAAGAGTAATTCTAGTAGAAGATATCTAAGGATAGGAAATAATACCTAAAGAAGGTTACGTAGTAATAAGGCTAGGACTAAAACTACCTAAGAAATACGTCTAAGGAGGACTATAGTATAAATATAAGTATAATAAATATCTAAAATATAAAGAATATAAACTTAAGATAAGACTATAGTCTTAAGAAGATAGATAATTTATAAAAATACTTAAATAAAAAAGGTTAGAAGGTATAAGAGGCCTATATATTATAAAGATAAGTACTTATTAAGAAAAGAAAGTATAATTAATAATTAATAGTAGAGCTATAAGAAACTTTATATTAAAGAAGTTTATAGAAATATAAGGAATATAGTACGTAATAAAGAAATATCCTTAATAACTAAGTATAATTAAAGGAAAACTATTTTAAGAACCTATTAGGTTTAAAACAGTTCTCTCTACACTAGAACTAGAAGGAATAATAATTAAGAATATAGTTATAGATATAACAATAATTAATAATAAATAAGATATAATACTAGGAATACAATAGTTATAAATAACTAACCTATATATTAATTAGAGAATAGGAAAAATTAACTACTATAGAATAGACACGTTAAAAGCTAATATAAACACTAGTAAGGGAGAATTCCTAGAAGAATACAAGAAATAGGAAAAACTACTTATAGAACCTAAAGACTACCTTCTAGAATATTAGCTATAGGACTTAGTAATAGATTTAAAAGAAGATAAAGATATAAGATAGAGCCTAGTTTATAAAAAAATAAAAGAAGAATCTAAGATTAAATAAACGTTTATTAAAAACATACTAAAGAAAAGATAGATATAAGAATCTAAGTCTTTAGTAGTATATAGACTTATATTTATAGATAAAAAGAGAATAAGTAAAAAAAGACTTTACGTAGACTTTAGAAAGACTAATATAATTATAAGTAAGAACTAATACCTCTTACTATAAATAGACGTAATATAAAATAGACTATAAAAAGTAAGAATCTTTATAAAACTAGATATCTAGAACGCCTACTACTAGATTAGAATTAAAGAAGGCGATAAGTAGAAAATAGTATTTAGAACATAATATAGACTATATAAATACCTAGTTGTACTCTTTAGCTTAATAAACGTACTAGTAGCCTTCTAAGAAAGAATAAATATAGTACTAAGAGAGTACTTAGATATATTTATATTTATATACCTAGACAATATCTTTATATTCTTAGAAATAGAGGAAGAATACGTATAATACAAATATAAAGTGTTAGAAAAACTAGTAAAAAATAAACTATTTCTTAAAATAAGAAAATATAAATTCTATATAAAAGAAATAGACTTCCTTAGATTTATTATTAAACTAGGAAAAATTAAGATTAATCTAGAAAAAATTAGATTAATTAACGAATAGCTAATACCTAAGAACCTAAAGGAAGTATAATAATTTTATAGCCTAGCTAACTTTTACAAAAAGTTAATAGTAAGATAGTCTAAAGATATAGAACTAATAATAAGGCTTATAAAAAAAGATATACTATTTAAATAGATAAAGGAATGCAACAAAGTATTTAATAAGATTAAAAGGAAGTTTATAAAAAACCTAGTTATTAGAATATATAACCTAGACCTACTAGTAATAGTAAAGATAGACGCATCTAATTTAGTTTATAGAATAGTACTAATATAAGAAGACCTAAAGACTAAAAAAGAATACTTAGTTAAATACTTCTCTAAATAGATAAAAGTAGTAGAACTTAACTACCTAATCTATAATAAAGAGATACTAGCAATCTATAAAGTATTTAAATAGTAGAAAGTATACCTATAAAAAGTAAAATACTAAACAAAGGTCTATATAGACTATAGGAATCTTATAAGATTTATACTAAATAAAGAACTATTATAACAATATATAAGATAGTAGGAATTCTTATTAATATTTAATATAGAAATTATATATATAAAAGAGAAAGATAACTAATTTATAGACACTTTTAGTAGAAGACTAGACTTATAAAAAGAAGTAAGTACTACTAGTATAGTTCTAGTTAAGAATAAAGAAGGATATTTAGTCCTAAATATACTTAAAATAGCTATAATACTTAAAAGAACAAGTAGCGAGCTAGATAAATAGATTTAGAAAATAACGTAAGAAGCATTTAAAGAAATATAAAAACTAGAAACCTAAGAAAGACTAGTATAAGCTTATAAAAGAATATATATTCTAAGAAAAATCTAAAGAGAATTTATACAATAATTTTACAAACTACTAGTATATAGTTACTAAGGTATCGAAAAAATATTAGATAGACTATTATAAGATTACTATATCCTAAAAGTAAGATAACTAGTAATAGAAGTACTACAAGATTATATAGAATATTAAAGAAATAAGTATAGTAAATATATACTATATAAGAAGCTATAACTAGTAGAAGTACTAGAATAACTATAAAGAGTTATTATAATAGACTTTATTATAAAACTACCTAAGTTAAAAGACTTAATATTAGGAATTAAGTATAATAGAATTTTAATAATAGTAGATAAGCTTATAAAATACTTATATTTTAGACTATATAGAGAAAAAAGTAGAATAGAAATTATAGTATACTAAGTCCTAAGAACTATAATTAGTTAATATAGACTACTAGACAAAATTATTATAAATAGAAATATAAGATTTATATTAAAACTATAGGGAATAATAATAGTATAATTAGGAATTAAATATATAATATCTACTATATACTATCTATAAATAGATAGATAATTAGAAAGAATAAACTAAATAGTAGAATAATACCTAAGATACTACCTTAACTACAACTAGAATAATTAGGTATAACTACTACCTATAGTATAGCTAGTATATAACAGCGCAAAGAATAAGATAATAGAAATATTACTTTTTTTTATAAACTATAGATTTAACCCTAATATATATAGAATACTAAGACTAAAGATATCTTAGTCTCTAAGAGGAGAAAACTTTGCTAATAGACTTAAAGATATACATAATTAATTAAGAAAAGATATAGAATTCTTATATAATTAAATAGTAAAGTATTATAATAAGAAATATAAAGAGAGACTCTAATTTAAAAAGAGAGAAAAAGTATAGTTAGTATAAAAAAATATTAAGAGTAAAAGACTAAGTCTAAAATTAGACTATATTAAAATAAAACTATATAAAATTAAGAAAGAAGTTACGCTAGTTATATTTAAATTAAAATTACTAAATAAAATAAAGATATACCTAACTTTCTATATAGTACTACTTAAGATAGTACTATAAAATATAGAACTACTAGTATACAAAGTAGATATATATAAAGAATAAGAAGAATAAGAAGTTAAAGAAATTCTAGTATACTAGTTCTATAATAGTAAGAACTACTACTTAGTAAAATAGTTAAGTATAGACAAAAAAGGATAACTATAGGAAAAAATATAGGAACTAGAAGATAACTTTAACTACTTTAAGAAACTAGAGGACTACTAAAATTAAAACTTTCTAGAACGCCTAGCAGCAAACTAAGAGAACTAACATTACTATTACTAGATAGAGAGGTAATAGGAGCGCTTAACGTAGGACCTACTATAGTAGTACTAAATACCTTATCTAAGTCTAGCTTAGCTTCTAGAGCTACTAACTACACAGCTAATTTTTTATTATTTAGTACCTTTATCTTATAAAGATAAAAGAGATAAGCTTAATTCTCTACTAGCTTACTCTACGTAAGCTCTTAGATCTACTTATAATTAGCTTTAGCTTCTATAATTTAAGATAGTAATTTCTCTTAAGCCTAGTTAATAGCTCTCTCTATTATTATTAAGCCTAGATATAAAAATAAGTATAATAAATATATACTCTATAAGAGAGATACTAGATACGTTATAAGAACTATAAACGTTTATATAAATATACACTTTATAAGCTCTACTATTGTTTGTAGAAACTATATAAAGAGAATACTTAGGATTTAACTTAAAGGAAGTATAACAAGAGTAAGGAAATATTTTAATACTATTACGTAATACGTAATTAGTAAGAAGATATTAATAACGTGTAGAAGAGGCAACTATAAGGAGTAATAAGGAATTAGAAATTAATAAAGAAAGTAGGCTAATAACCTTAGCTCTAGAATAAATAAACAAAGACCTATCTAGAGGAGAGGATAGTATTATAATAGTAACAAGAGAATTATAGATAAAACTAATTAGCCTAATAACTAAAGGATTAAGTTCTTATAACTACAAAGAATATAAACTTAATTAAGAAACTACATATAATTAGGATACCTAAGGTAATCTATAATCTATAGACTCTTAGCGTTAATAGATTATAGATTAAGGTAATCTATAATCTACTATCCTTAGTAGTAATAGATTAATAGATTAGGACAAGTATATAGTAGTAACGACGCGTATTATTAGGATAGTATTAGTAATTTAATTATTAACTATAAGTAATAATATAATAATAGTTACAAAATATCTTTTATTATTTATAGCTTATTACTTAATTATAATACAAGCTTTTAATATTACCTCCTAATCTACTAATACTTCTTTAGGCTATTAGGAAGTTAACTCTAGTAAGCTAGTAACAATAGAGGTAGCGTAACTTAAGCTTTATATTAGGTAATAGTACTAATAAAGCTAGTGTTCTCTTAGAGTAAGCCTAAGTAAGTTATAGCTATAGCTAGAGTTAGATTAGTAGTTTATAGATAATATATAGTAATTAATACTTAAAGGGCTATAAGTTATTTAAGAGGATAGATACTCTTAAAGACTTAATATCTTTATTCTCTTTTATTAATATTAATATTTTAGCTAAAAAGCCTAAGTTACTTTCTAACTATATATATAGTTAGCACTAGATACTAAACTATTTATAAAGGTAGAACTAAATTATAAATCTAAATTATTTTAAATCTAATAGTTTAAGTACTTTACTACTAATAAAATAAGAAAGGAGTTTATAAGTTAAAGTAAGTTTTTTTTCTCTAAGTTAGAAGCTCTTAATTAAGTATAGTAGCTTAATAGGACTAAGCTCTTAAAAAGGAAGTAGAGGTATATAGTAAAGTATTATAGAAAAAAAGAATAGTAAAAAAAGAGTAAGTAGTTACTAAAGAAATATAAGTACTAAGAGCTTTATAAAGAGGTAAACTATTAAGAAAAGAAAGTATAAGAAAGCTAATAAGCTCTTAGGTTATAGGATATAATCTATAGGAGTATAAATAATATTTAGAACTAGTTTAGCTAATAAAGTCTAAGTTCCTTAAGACTAATAAGCCTTTAGGCTCTAGATTTATATTAGGTATACAACCTTATAATAGTATAACCTTAAGTAAGTTTAAAGAACTTTAAGTAATAATAACTAGTATATATATTATATACTACTATAATAGCTTAACTAGCTATTAGCCCCTTTTTATTAAAATTAGCTTAGTAGTATACTATCTTTATATAATAGCTAGTTACCTAAAAGTTATTAGTTTAAACCTAGGTCTTAACTTAAAAGCTTAATATTATTACTAAATTATTTTAAGATAAATATACTATATATTTTATAGTACTAAAGTTACTTTAGAGAAATAATTATATCTAGTTTAGTTTAAATTATCTTATACCCTTAATAATAGCTAGTATTATATATTTTAAAACTACTAAGAGTAGCTTAGTCTTAGAAAAAAGAGACGTGTAAGGGGTCTAGGGCAAAGAGCTATTAGGGTACGCTTAGCGCTATCGATAAGCTCTACTAAGCTAAGTAACTAGCGCGTACTAGCTCTATTAGCTAGTATATTCTACTACATACAACTTAGTATAACTCTAAGTAAGTTTAAAGAACTTTAAGTAATAATAACTAGTATATATATTATATACTACTATAATAGCTTAACTAGCTATTAGCTCTTTTTTATTAAGATTAGCTTAGTAGTATACTATCCTTATAATACTTTTATTCTATTTTTTTTTATTACTACTACTTTATTTCTCTATAGAAACTATCTTACTCTCTATTTACTAAAAAGATATATATAGTAGTTATTATTATAATAAAAGGTTTAATAGAGTATTATATATTATATTTTCTTACTCCTAGCTACTTTTTCTTAAGGTTTAGCTTATACTTTAAGTACTTCCTTCTTACTTTTAGTTATTTTTAACTAGGCTTCTTTTTTAAAACCTTTACTTCTATAATCTTTTATAAAGTATTTTAGTTTCTTATATTTATAATATACTATATCTTTCTTCTATTTTAAATAGTAATCTTTTATATAGTAGCTTTTCTTACTATAGCTAAAGTATATAAAGTTTTTATTTTTATTTTTATTTTTATCTTTATTAGTATTAAAGATTATAGAGTCTCTTTTATTTTAGTTCTAGGTTAGCTCTTTATATTTATTCTTCTTCTATTCTTTAAGATTATTATTAATTTATATTACTTATTACTTTAGAGCTACTAGTATTCTTAGCTTCTTTATATAGAATATTTTATATTAAATTTTAGAGTTTAGTCTTTATTTAAATTATAATATTAGAGCTAATTTATTCTATTCTATATTCTATAATAGTTATTTAAATTATAATATATATTCTAGAATACTTTTATTTTATATAAGCTTTTTAAGCTTCTCTTTAGCTTATTAGGTAATAACTATATCTCTAAATACTACTCTTATTTATTTAGTAAAGTATTTATAACTTCTAAAGATAGCTTTTATTTTATCTTTCTATATTCTTAGAGTATATATTATATAGTCTATTTAGTAGAGCTTAAACTATCCTATTATATTTTCTTTAAGGTATATTCTAATATATATTACTTTCTTATCTTCTTTATTAAAGTATAGTACTTATATATTAATTTAAAGTTATACTAATACTATAAAAGGTTTTAGTTATTCTTTTATTCTATTAAACTTCTTAAGTATAAGTATTTTAAGTAGTTTCTTTATTATACTTATCTCTAGTCTCTAGGTAATTTATTCTATCTAGTTCTATCTCTTTATAATAGCTTTAATTTATACTTTATTCTACTTTATATAGTTTTAGAGTTCTTTATTTTATATTTCTAGAGTATTAAT
This sequence comes from Ophiosphaerella korrae, assembly GCA_028456385.1. NCBI lineage: Eukaryota > Fungi > Ascomycota > Dothideomycetes > Pleosporales > Phaeosphaeriaceae > Ophiosphaerella > Ophiosphaerella korrae. The sequence goes on along the minus strand of JALNQF010000841.1, from coordinate 2,744 downwards.
TACTATCTTTATATCTTCTTTTTTAGAGATTAAGTTATTTAAGTAGTCTTTAATTACTTTCTATACTATATTATCTAATTTATAACTACTTAGAAGTATTTTAACTTTTTTTTTTATTTAACTTTCTACTATTATATTAGCTAGACTATACGCTACTTACGCTTTACTACTCTTAATAACTAAATTAGTAAAGTATTATAGGGTTTTTTATTATTAACTATAATTAACCTTTTTTAAGTATTAGTAGATTAAAAGTTAATAATAAAAGCTTATATTATAATTAAGTAATAACTATAAATAATAGTTAATTTATATATATAATATTAAGTATTAGCGTTCTAGGTTAGAGATTAGATTACTAATACTATCCTAATAATATATATTATAGTTAACTATATACTTGTACTAATCTATTATATATAATTATAGATTACCTTAATCTATTATATATTATTATAGATTACTATTAATCTATTGTATATAATTATAGATTACTACTACGTATCCTAATTATAAGTAGTTTCTTAATTAAAATTATTACTTTACTCTTCTTATACTTTGTTAGTGTCTAAGTTAAGATTAATTAGCTCTATCTTAATTTCTCTTAATACGCTTATAATAATAAAAGGACGTATATTCTAAATAAAATATAAAGAGAATTTATATAATAATTCTATAAACTACTAGTATATAGATACTAAAGTATTAATAAAATACTAGATAGATTATTATAAAACTATTATATTTTAAAAGTAAAATAACTAGTAATAGAAGTACTATAAGATTATATAGAATATTATAGAAATAAATATAATAAATATATACTATATAGAATATTATAACTAGTTAAAGTACTAGAATAACTCTAAAAAGTTATTATAATAGACTTTATTATAAAGTTACTTAAGTTAAGAAACCTAATATTAAGAATTAAATATAATAGAATTCTAATAATAGTAGATAAGCTTATAAAGTACTTATACTTTAGACTATATAAAAAGAAAAGTAGAATAAAAGTTACTATATACTAGGTTCTAGAAACTATAGTTAGCTAGTATAGTATCTTAGATAAAATTATTATAGATAAAGATATAAGATTTATATTAAAACTATAAGAAATAATAATAGTATAATTAGAAGTTAACTATATAATATTAATAGTATATTATTTATAAATAGATAGATAATTAGAACGTATAAACTAAATAGTAGAATAGTACTTAAGATACTACCTTAACTATAACTAGAATAATTAAGTATAGTTACTACTTATAGTATAGTTAGTATATAATAGCGTAAAGAATATAGTAATAAAAGTATTACTTTTTTTTATAAACTATAGATTTAACTCTAATATATATAGAATATTAAAAAATATAAAGTATTAAACTCTAAGAAAAGAAAACTTTACTAATAGACTTAAAGATATATATAACTAAGATAAAATATAGAGTTCTTATAAGATTAAATAGTAAAGTACTATAATAAAAAATACTAAAAGAGACTCTAATTTAAAAAGAGAGAAAAAGTATAGTTAATATAAAGAAATATTAAAAGTAAATAATTAAGTTTAAAACTAGATTATATTAAAATAAGACTATATATTATATAGTAGCTCTACTCTACTACGCTAAATAAACCTAAAAAGGTAACTAAGTATTTAACAACGTTAAATATAGGAGTAGAATAGTATATATTACCTAAAGGCCCTTACCCTTACTTACGCTTTACGTAGCTATAGCCTACTATAGCCTACAGTGTAACACTATATAAAGTAAAAAAGAAAGTTATACTAGTTATATTTAAATTAAGACTACTAAATAAAATAAAGATATACCTAATATTTTATATAGTACTACTAGAAAAAGTACTATAAGAAGTAAAACTACTAGTATATAAAGTAGATATATATAAAGAATAGAAAAACTAAGAAGTTAAGAAAATCTTATAGTATTAATTCTATAATAGTAAGAATTACTACTTAGTAAGATAGATAAGTATAGATAAAAAAAGATTACTATAAGAAAATATATAAGACCTAGAAAATAATCTTAATTACTTTAAAAAACTAAAAAAGTTCTAAAATTAAAATCTTCTAGATTACTTAGTAGTAAATAGAGAAGACCTACGTTATTAATAATAGGTAGAGAGGCGCTAAACGTACCTAATATAGTAAGAACTTAAGTAGCCTCTATAGTAGCTTTAAAGTCTAGCTTAGACTCTAAAAGAGTAGACTATATAATAGTCTTTTTATTATTTAAGGCTTTTATCTTATAAAGATAAACTAAATAAGTATAATTTTCTACTTATATACTTAGAATCTAATTATATTCTTTTTTAGCTTCTATAATTTATAATAATAGTTTATTTTAAGTATAGTTAATAGCTTTTTTTATTATATATAAGTATAGATATATATATAAGTATTTTTAACTTATACTTTACTAGTATAAGGTAGACTTTATATAAGATAACTTAATAAGGTAGTTTTAATAATTAACTAAAAAGAGTAAATAGTAGATAAAGCTATCTAAGTAAGTACTAAGTATATATACCTAGTAGCTTACTAAGCGCTAACTAAAAGTAGAAATATAGTTAAATGTTAGTAAGTTATAAACTTACTAACATTAGTATATATTAGTAAGTTTATAATATTAGTAAGTTTGTAATATTAGTAAGTTTGTAATATTAGTAAGTTTATAATATTAGTAAGTTATAACTTACTAATATTAGTGCGAAAATAA
>JALNQF010000840.1:0-12902 GCA_028456385.1 Ophiosphaerella korrae | reverse complement strand
AGTTTGTAATATTAGTAAGTTTATAATATTAGTAAGTTATAACTTACTAATATTAGTGCGAAAATAAGAGATATAAGGTATAACTCCCTTATAATTCCTTTCTACTAAAGGAGTTAGAAAGAAACTAGGTTATATAAAATATCTAGGTATATAGCTATATTATAAAAAGTTAGCTTTCTTTTTTCTAATTAGCTTATTAGTATATTTATAATTAATCTATATCTTTTTATTTATACTTTAGACTTACCTACCTATTTATAATTATTTAGTAGAGGTAGGTAGTAGTTAGATACTAAAGTAAGATTATTTATAATATAGTAAGTTAAGCTAAAGTCTAAGATAAAAGAGTTTTAGAGTAGATAGCTATTAAGGCTTATTATAGCAAAGATACTTTTAATCTCTAATATTTACTAGCTTTCTAGTTAATCTTCTTTTTCTATAAAACTTAGAGTTAGTAATTTCTTTATCTAGGGTTTAAACTATCCTCTAATTAGCCCTTATAATATAGTATTATTCTTACGTTTATAATTAATAAGTCCTTATATAATCTTATTTAGGCGCTAATTCTTTAGTACTTTATCTAGATAGATATAATAGTATTCTTTTAAAAAATAGTATTTACTATAAGTAAAGTATAGTTATTTCTTTATAGTAGTATTTTCTTTAAATTTCTTTCTATAAGTAGGTTAAATAGTATTATCTTCTAGTCTCTAAAGTTTCTTTAAGTAATATATACTTTCTATAAGAGAAGTGTCTTTAGTCTTACTTTAAGTAGATTTACTACTACTAGTAAGGTATAATATAGAACTATTTACTATAAAAGTAGCTTTCTTTATTTTAGAGGATATACTATTATTATATACTTATAGAAGTATTTTATTATTTCTTTTTAAGCTATATACTTATTAAAGTATCTATAGTTTTAAAAATTAATTAACTATATAAGTATAGCTTTATTTATAGCTAAGAAGAAATCTTTAGTTACTACTTTAATATTTAAGACTTTTATAACTTAATAAGTTTTAGTATTTATAGTAGCTTAGTTATACTTAGCTATCTAGGTATTATAGTTTAAAGTATTCTTTATTAGTTTAAGTAAACTAATATAGTACTTATAAGTATACTCTATTTTTATATACTTATTAATTCTAACTATTTATTTTAAGTTAGTAAGCTATTATCTTATTATTTAATTTAGTAGGTAGTATATACGTAGTAGATATAGTAAGACTAATAATTAAATAAAGACTATAATATACTATAAACTTATCTATTCTTTATTATATATATATTAATTAATTTAGTATTACTTTAAAAGAGTTTTATAGTACTTAAGATCTTCTTTAAAAGCTTTAAGGCTTACTACTAAGAGTTTAGACTAACGCGTTAGTTCTTTAATATTATTAGCTAGAGTATAATTAGTAAGTACTTAAAGATTAATTAGTTCTAGTGTATTTATAAGCTCTATAGTAAAGGCTAAGTTAATATAATCTTAGATTTTATATATAATATATCTTAACTATAACTAAGTTAGCTAAGTAGTATAGTTAGTATTAGCTCTTAATATTATAGTTAGATTATATTAAGTAATACTAGCTATCTTAGTATAGCTTTAAGCTATTAGAAAGTAGAAGATATATACTTTTTTAAGTACGCGTAATTAACGCTAGGTATAGTACTCTACTTAATACTTAGCTTAATTAAGAGTTACTAGAAAGCTACTAGAAAGTAAAAGACTTATACTTTTTACTAATACGCGTAAAGCTACTAAAGAGTAAGAAATTAGTACTTTTTACTAATACGTATATAGTACTTAGTTTAATACTTAAGTTAATACTTAAGCTAAAGTAGTTAGGTTTAAGTAGGTACTAGTTTACTTAACTTAATTAAAGTAGTAAGACTCTTAATTATTAGATTTAAGAAAAGTTATAGTAGTTTAATAAAAAGGCTTTTTTATAATAGCTATATAAAGGCCCTACTAGAGAGAGATACTAAGGCTTTTAGAATAGCCTTTTTTTAGTTAGTTATCTATAACTTAAAAGTACTAGGTATAAACTAAGTAGATTTATTATTATTTTTATCTATCTATTTTTAGCTCTACACTCTATCTATATATCTATAATATAGTAGTCTTAGCTAGGTCTTTTAAGATAGTAGTAAGCTAGATCTTTAATACTTATTCTATTAAGGTAATAGTTTCTTTATTATATTAGTTATACTAATATAGTCTCTTTTCTTATATATAAGATCTTTTATTTAATTCTTTTATTTATAAAAGTTAAGGCTATAGTCTTTTTAGCTATAGTAAAGGTAGTATCTTAGTAATTAGATTACTATACTAGCTTAAGTAAGCTAATTAATAGATTCTAGGTATACTTAGAATTTATTACGCCTCTCTATATATATACTATTAAGTATCTAATTACGTATATAATTGCGTATCTAATCGCGTATTATATATCTAATTATATAACTTATCTAATAACTATACTTACTTATAAAAGCTAATACTAGTATTTTATCTACTAGTTTAAGCGGTTTTAAAGAAGCTTTTATTATATTATACTAGACTTTTTTAGCTTTATTACTAGGCTCTAAAAAGACTATAATAATATTATTATATCTAGTAGCTAGAATTACTATATTCTTTTATATAAGTAAGTTTACTCTAAGTTCTAGTCTTACTCTATTAAGTTCTTAAAGATAAATAGTAGCTATTTTATATTTTCTAATACTAAGAGTATTTTAAAAATAAGTAAAGTTATTATAGGTATAATAAGAGAAATTAAGATAGAGCTAATTAGTCTTAACTTAAGTACTAATAAAGTATAGGATAAGTAAAGTAATAATCTAGATTAAGAAGTAAACTATAACCTAAATATATAATATAAAGTAATCTATAAATACGTATAATAGATTAGAGTAATCTATAAAGTTATATAATATTATATAGTAGCTTTACTCTACTACGCTAAATAAATCTAAAAAGGTAACTAAGTATTTAATAACGTTAAATACAGGAGTAGAATAGTATATATATTACCTAAGGGCCCTTACTTTTACTTACGCTTTGCGTAGCTATAGCTTACTATAGCCTATAGCGTAATAATATCTCTCTTCTTTGTAGTATATATCCTTAGGCGCTAGACTATAATAAGTAGTAATACTAGACTTTCTAGTAGCTTGTAATAGTTCTAGCGTATATCCTTAGTAGCTTAGAGGCGCCCTATCTTAGCTTAGTCTCTACTAGCTAGCTAGGCTAACTAGCTATTAGTAGGGTCGAACTAACGCACTTAGCTTAACTTACCCTATACGTAGCGTAGTTATTGTTAAATACTATATTATATAGTAGCTTTACTCTACTACGCTAAATAATCTTAAAAAAGTAACTAAGTATTTAATAACGTTAAATATAGGAGTAGAATAGTATATATATATTACCTAAGAGCTCTTACCCTTACTTACGCTTTACGTAACTATAGCCTACTATAGCCTATAGCGTATTAATATCCTCTTTTCCTATAGTATATATCTTTAGGCGCTAGACTACAATAAGTAGTAATACTAGACCTTCTAGTAGATTATAATAGTTCTAGCGCATATCCTTAGTAGCTTAGAAGCGCCTTATCTTAGCCTAGTCTCTACTAGCTAGCTAGGCTAACTAGCTATTAGTAGGGTTAAACTAATATACTTAGCTTAACTTACTCTATATATAGCGTAGTTGTTGTTAAATACTATATTATATAGTAGCTCTACTCTACTATACTAAATAAACCTAAAAAAGTAACTAAGTATTTAATAACGTTAAATATAGGAGTAGAATAGTATATATATTACCTAAGAGCCCTTACCTTTACTTATACTTTACGTAGCTATAGCCTACTATAGCCTATAGCGTAATAGGTTTATAGGACTAGACTACTAGCTTTACTTAACTTAAGAGTAGAACTTAATATAATCTACCTTAAAATAGCTCTAGCTACTAGCTTAAGTATAACTTCTATACCTAAAGAAATAGCTAGAGTATAGCTAGTTATAATAAATAGAGTAAAAGAGTCCTTTAAAAGGATTATATAAGGTATACTAGTTATAATTAGAAGTATTAAAGTCTAGTCTAACTTCTTTATTATAAGAGGTTTCTCTTACTTAATAATCTTTAAGAACCTATTTATAATAGATTATTAATACTCTTTTAAATAAGAAGAAAATAGCTAAATATACTATAAAGTTTAGTTAAAGAATTAAAATACTTTTATAAAGTTTATAGTAATATTTAATAGAAAAAAAAGTATAAGATAGATAAATATAGTAATAATAGAAAAACTAATAAAGAACTCTACTACTAGGAGTAGAGTTCTATAAATAGATACTAGGAAAATAAAGAAAAAAGAAAGAAACGCCTAAAAAACTATTAGTAGTACCTAGTATCTATACTAGGAATTATAGAATAATCTATAAGTAGATCTAATAATAATAAAATAAGCTAGTAATTCTCTAGATAAAAGTATCTTAGAAATCTTAGAAGACCTTATAGAGATATAGAAATAAGTAGAAAGAAGAAAATAGATACCTAAAGGCCTATTAAAGATAGAGCTATAACTTAAGCTAAATACTATATATAAGTTAAAAGGTAAAAAAGTATAGCTAGTCTATAACTCCTTAGTATAGCCCTATAAGGTAAAGAGTTAATTAGACTAAAAAGTAAAAGTAGAACTTAGGTAGCTAGTAAATAATAACTAAAGCTAGAGACAATTCTAATAATATATTACTAATAAGACTACTCTCTTTTCTATAAGTACTTAGGTTATAGAAGAATAGCTAGTAAAAATAAAGATCGCTAACTAGCTATAGCTAAGAGAAAGAGAAATACTAATTAAAGTTTTCCTATATTAAGAAGCTACGTTAAGCTTTAACTTTATAGAGTTAGGCTATATCTACTCTAATATTATTCTATTAGTTTAAATTAATATAGTACTTTATAAGGCCTAGAAAGAAGATAGCTTCCTTATACCTTATAAACTAAAAGACGTAGTTAATAAGATAATTTAGAAATTATTAGACTAAAAGGTCCTTAAATTAAGTAAAAGCCTATATAGTAACTTTTAGTTTCTAGTAAAAAAAAAGGACTAAGGATATTAACTTATTAATAATACTTAGCGTACTAATAGTATAACTATTAGAGACGCTAACTTACTTCTAAACCTAGATAAATTCTTAGAGGAATTTATAGGTTACTACGTTATATCTCTAATAGACTTCTTCTCTAGATATAATTAAGTAAAGCTCTATTAAGACTCTAGAATACTTATAGTATTTTATACGCTAACTTATAGACTAGTATAGTAATATACTTTACTTATAGGTACTATAAACTCTATCGCTAAGTTTATATAAGTAGTAACTAAATCTTATAAAAACTAATTCTAACTAGCTATATATTATATATAGATAACATTATAGTAAAAGGCTTAAAAATAGACTATAACTTAGACTTACTAGAACCTAGGATCTAAAGGTTTATTAGTAAATATATTATTAATATAGATAAAGTTTTATATAACCTTAAGATAGCTAGTACTACTACCTTAGGTTTTAAATTAGATTAGTACTACAACTCTATAGAGATTATAAGGTATATAGTAGATAAAAAGGGCTAGTACTTAGCTAATAAGAATGTCTAAAAGATAATAAAATAGCTAGCCTATAGATCTCTAAAGAAAGTCTAAATATTTATTAGCTTTTACGTATACTATAGAATCTAGATTAAAAGTTTTACTAAGATAGTAGTACTACTATTTAAGCTACTAAAGAAGAATAAAGAATTTAAATAAAGTTAAGAAGCTTTACTTACTATAGATAAATTAAAAGCCTAACTAACTAGTATACTAGTATTAGTCTCTATAGACTATAGTAAGCCTATTAAACTAATTATTATATTAGTTAATAGAAGTAAAAAGAGTTAAAGTATAGTACTCTAGTAAAAAAACTTAAAAGGCTATTAGAATGTAATACACTATAAATTAAGAGTATAGATACTTTTAGAGTATAACTAGGATTCTAGGAAATATAAGTATTAAGCTATACTCCTAGTACTTAAGAAATTATACCTATAGATCTATAAAGTTTATTTTATAGTAGAAATAGATACTTATATACTTATAGATTAACTTAATTAAAGTACTAGTAACTTCCTAGGAGCCTTAATTACAAGATAGCTCGCCTTTCTTAATATATAGGAATTTAATATAAAGTACGTAGCTAGGAAAAAGAATATAGTAGTAGATACTCTTTTAAGGTAACTAGAGCTACTAAGATAGTAGCTACTAAAAGAGCTTAAAGAAGACGTAAAAGAATTTATAGACTACTATTTAGAGTTTATAACCTTTATCTTACTATAGGTAAGCTTTTATAACCTAGAATTTATATACTTAAGAATAGAAATAGACTTAAGTATATTAGATACTCTAAAAACGCTATTCTTACGTAATATTATAAAATAGCTAGTAACGCTATAAACCCTAGCTAGAATAAGTAGAATAGATACTTAGAAACTCTATAAAAATATATAAAAATATAAAGTTATATAAAGACTCTTATAAGCTAAGAGTTCTAAATAGTACTTACTAAAAAGAGTAGTAAATAAGAAAAAAAAAGTAGCTAAAGATCTTAAAAGTATTATATAATAAAAGTAGATACTAAGGCTAAGAAAGAATATAGTAAAAGATCTAGACGCGATATTACTAGCTAAATATATTTAAAGACGTAGAAACTTATATAAAATCTTACTAGGAATATTAATTTTATTTACCTTAGATAGTAGAGGAAGAGCTATATATAAATTAGGGACCTAAGGTCTTATAAAGATAGATTATACTAGATATAGTTTATATACTTAATAGTAAAAGAAGTAAAAGATATATAATTATATATTAGGACTTTATAAGCTTATACGTAGAGGCTAAAGCTCTTAGAGCTAATATATTAAAAGCTATTACAAAGTTCCTAAAACAAGATATATTCTTAAAATAAAGAGTATTATTTAAAATAAAAGTAGATAGAAGACTAGAAAATAAAAGACTAGTTACTAACCTTACTTACTTATATAGTACCTAAAAAGTTATTAGAAGTACTTATTACTTCTAAAGATAAGAAATAATTAAAAGAGGCTATAAAGAGTTAGTAGCTACCTTCTAAAAGATTAAAAGTAATTAAGTTAATAATCTACTTTACGCGCTATAAGTAGATAAGGTTATAGTAAAGCGTAGTACTAGAAAGATACTAATATACTTTATATATAGCTAGGAATAAGTCCTACCTATTAAACTTTACGTTCTTATATAGTAAACCCTCTTATAGTAAGAAGTTTATAATACTACTATACTTCTAATATTATAAGTATAGTAGTTTAATAAGTATAATAATAGACTCTAAGAAGCTATAGATAATATAATTAAGCTAAGAAAAGAAAGTAAAAAATAGTTTAATACTAAAAAAAATTATATATAAAAGATATACCTAAGAGAATATTAGTACTTATCTAAAACTTATTTAGTAACTAGAATAAATCTAGAAAATAGAAACTCTAACCTTAGTAGAAGGGCTCTTATTAAGTTATCTAGTTATACCTCTCTAGATAGTACTAGCTTACTAACCTAGATAGTATAAAGTTTAGAAGCTATACTCTAAAAGTAAGAGTAGTAGAATTCTACTAGTAAAGCTAGTAAGACCTAATAGATATCTTAGAAAATTTAGAGCTAAAAGCTAAAGATTTTATAATTAGATAGAAAGAAGAGTAAACTTTACTTAACGCTAAAAGGTAACCTAAAAGAGTATTAGATAAACTAGTACTAATAGAGCTAGTATTTAGATAGTAAAGTAGGCGAGTACAAGAATAATATAGATAGGACTTACTATTACTAGTATAATCTTATTAGCTATAATTAGTTTAAATCCTAGTATAAAAGCCTAAATTTAATCTAGCTAACTTTAAATTATTTATATAAAAGGAACCTAATAAAGAGATTAATTTTAGCTAAAGATTAGCTAAAAATTTTAAATAGGAGAAGGAATAAGTAAGTATTATAAGTAAATAAGAGAATTAGTAATAGAAAGAAAAGAACTTAGTTAATTTTCTCTAAAAACAAATAACTAAAGAGGCCTTAGTACTTAGATACTAAGAAGAAAAACCTTATATTACCTATTATTACTAATTACTATCTTTAGAACTAGAAAAAGAAGCTTAAGTAGTAAGAAGACTTCTAAGACTAAACCTAAGTAACTAAAAGTAAATACTACTTAGATAATAAGTATAATAGTAATCCTAATTCTAAAGCTAAAGATCTTAAAGTAAAAAGCTAAGAGAATACTAAAGAAGTAGAGAGAGTATAGAAATAGAAAACTAAGAGCTCTTAGAAAGAGAAGTAAAGGAGCCTAAACCTATTATATTAAATTAAGAATAGACTAAAGTAAGAATACTACTACTAGAAAGTAGAGTATAAAGAGGAGAAGTTAAAAGAGTAGCTAGATAGTAGCTAGAAGTAAGAGTAAGAGTAGTAAGAAGCTTAATAAAGTATTTATAAGTATATCCTAAACTTTTATTAAGACTTAAGTAACTTATATCTAACTCTAGGTTAGTAAAGTAAGAAAAGTATAAAGGCGTACCTTATAAAGCCTAAAGAGCTAGTAGTTAATAGAGAGAATTTAGAGTAGTATAAAAGCTTAAAAGTAAGCTAAAACTACTAGAAGAAGTACTTTAAGAATATTTAATAATACTAAAAAGAGATAAAGAGTAAAGAGAACTACAAAGAACCTAATAAATAAGGGCTTTATTTACTATAAAGAAAATAGTAGCTAGAGAACTATTAGACTTACTCTTAGGTATAGTATAACCTTAGAGATACTAGCTATAAGCTTACTAGTAAAAAAGATTATTAGTAGAGCTATAAGAGTAGCTAGAAGTCTTAAAGTTATTATCTTTAGGCTTATTTACACTATATACTACTAAGCGAGCCCTAAGTTTATAAGAACGTACTAGCTTACTAGGTATTATAAGAGGACGCCTATAAGCTACTTAATAACTTAGGAAAACGTTTTAGTAGATAAAATACTAAATATTAGCTACTATAGTATTACGCGTAAAGAGTATAGTAATAAAGTAGCTAGAAGACTAAGTAGCTATAAAAATAAAAGTATTAGTATAGATATACTCTTACTTAAAGAGCTTAGTAATATAGTAGTAACTTTTAGTAAAACTCTTAACTTAAGAAAGTACTTACTTACGTTTAGTTACTAGAATACTAAAAACATATTAGTAGAGCTCTAAAAGACTATTAGGATAAAACTAAGTAAAAAGAAAAATAGAGTTAAAGACTTACTTAACCTATAATTATAGCCCTAAATATAATAATAAATATAAGAGCTATTAAAGTAGATAATACCTTTATTATTAAAGAAAATAGAGTATCTAATACTACTATAAATATAGGTAGTATAGCTATAATTACCCTCTTCTTTAAAGCTATAAGCTATAGCTCTATTAGAGCTTAGTAGTAGTAGCTCTAGTAGTAAAGCCCTATAAAAGCTAATAGTCTTTTAAGTATACTAACCTACGTAGACTATAGCTTTATAATAGGCCTATATCTCTTAAGAATTATTAATTAAAGAAATATCCTATAAGTATATAGCCTAAGTAGCTAAAGAGTCTTAAGTATCTTTTAACTTTTATAATAGCGTACCTAATAGTATAGCTAGTAAAAAAGAGACTAAGAGCTATTAAAAGTATAGAAGAAGCTATTAAGGTTATAAGAATAAATATTATAGAGACTATTTTACTAGTAAGCCCTATTCTTACGCTTATTATAGTAAGTATATATAAACTCTTAGATAAAAGAAAGAAGCTAGCTAAAGTTATAATCTTTAAAGATATTAAGAGCTTAGTTAAGAAGGTTATAAAGTAAGTTAAGAAAGAGAGAGTAGTTAAAGAAATAAGTAATAACTAAGAAAATACGTAGTTAGTAAGACCTAAGGGCCTATAGGTAAGAAAGTTAGATACTTACTCTTATACTAGAAATAATATATTATAGAAATAAGGTAAGAAGCCCTACTCTTAGTTTAATAATAACCTAAGAGTAGCTTACCTAAGTTATAAGGTAGCTAAGAAAGATTATTACTACTATAGTTACTTTAGCTAAGCTAGCTAGCTACGTAGAAGCTAGGTTAGATATTAAAAGTAGCTATAATAGTTAAAGTAGAAAGTAAATAAAAGAATAGAGCTAAGAAACTAGTAAAAGAGTATAGAGTAGCTAAAATAAGCCTAAAAAAAAGAAGAAGAAAATAGAATAAAAAATAAAGATATAAAGTTTAAGTATACCTTTAGAAAGTATTTATAATATTATTAAAACTATAAAAGCTAATAACTATAAAAGCTTAACAACTAGTAAAAACGTTTAAATATAGAGCCTAAAGGCCTTATACTAGCTTAACTAATAAATATATATAGATAAGAAAAGAGTTAGCTATTAAAAATTAATAAGTAAGAGAAGAATTTAGTAAGTAGAAATATATTAAGTAAAAGAACTATTATAAAAGAGTAAAAAACTATTATAGCTTATAATATATATATATAAAAAAATAGGAAAAAAGTAGATAGCTACTACTATAAGCTATATAATACGTCTATATAAAAATTTTATTAAATAACCTAGAAACTACGTAAATACTTGATAAATAACCCTTTAGATATTAGATCTAGAGTACTTAAGAGAAAGGCGTTATAAGTAAAGGATAAGAGTAGTATCTTTAATATCTTAAGCTATAGCTAAAACGCTCTAAAATAAAACTAATAGCTAATATAGAAAAATAGAGGTAGCGTAACTTAAGCTTTGTATTATGTAACGGCGCTAATAAGGCTAGTGTTTTCCTAGGGTAAGCCTAGGTAGGTTATAGCTATAGCTAGAGTTAGATTAGTAGTTTATAGACAATATATAATAATTAATACCTAAAGGGCTATAAGTTATTTAAGAAGAGAAATACTCTTAAAGACTTAATATCTTTATTCTCTTTTATTAATATTAATATTTTAGCTAAAAGGCCTAAGTTACTCTCTAACTATATATATAGGTAGCACTAGATACTAAACTATTTATAAGAGTAGAGCTAAATTATTAATCTAAATTATTTTAGATCTAATAGTTTAAGTATTTTACTACTAATAAAATAAGAAAAGGGGTTTGTAAGTTAAAGTAGGTTTTACTTTCTTTTTAGGCTAGAAGATCTTAATTAATTATAGTAGCTTAATAGGACTAAGCTCTTAAAAGAGTAGTAGAGGTATATAGTAAAGTATTATAAAGAAAGGAATAGTAAAAAGAGAGTAAGTAGTTACTAAAGAAATATATATACTAAGGACTTTATAAAGAGGTAAACTATTAAAGAAAAGAGGTATAGAAAAAGCTAATAAGCTCTTAGGTTATAGGATACAATCTATAAAAGTATAAATAATATTTAGAGTTAGTTTAGCTAATAAAGTTTAAGTTCTTTAAGACTAATAAGCTTTTAGGCCCTAGATCTATATTTAGTATACAACCTTATAATAGTATTTTAAATATAATATAGACTATTTAAATATATAGTTATACTCTTTAGATTAATAAACGTACTAGTAGTATTTTAAGAAAGAATTAGTATAGTCCTAAAAGGATACCTAGACGTATATATATTTATATACCTAGATAATATCTTTATATTATAAGAAATAGAAGAAGAATACGTATAATATATATATAAGGTACTAGAAAGACTTGTAGAGAACAAATTATTCTTTAAAATAAGGAAATATAAATTCTATATAAAAGAAATAGACTTCTAAGGATTTATTATTAAACTAAGAAAAATAAGGATTAACCTAAGTAAGATTAAAGTAATCTAGGAATAGCTAATACTAAAAAATCTACAAGAGGTATAGTAGTTTTATAGGCTAGTAAACTTTTATAAGAAACTAATAGTAAGATAGTTTAAACTAATAGAACTATTAATAAAACTTATAAAGAAAGATACGCTATTTAAGTAAACCTAGGAGTGCGATAAAGTATTTAACTAGATTAAATAAAGATTTATAGAAAACCTAGTTATTAGAATATATAACCTAGACTTACTAGTAATAGTAAAAATAGATATATTAAACTTAGTTAAATACTTCTATAAGAAAATAAAACTAGTAGAGCTTAACTACTTAATTTATAATAAAGAAATACTAGTAATCTATAAAGTATTTAAGTAGTAGAGAGTATACTTATAAATAGTAAAGTATTAAATAAAGGTCTATATAGACTATAAGAATCTTATAAGATTTATAATAAATAAAGACTTATTATAACGCTATATAAGATAGTAAGAATACTTATTAATATTTAACCTAGAGATTATATATATAAAAGGGAAAGACAATTAACTTATAAATATACTAAGTAGAAGACTAGACTTATAAAAAGAAGTAAACGCTACTAGTATAATTCTAGTTAATAATAAAGAAAGATACTTATTCCTAATTATACCTAGAATAGCTATAACACTTAAATAGAAGAGTAGTAAGCTAGATAAATAGATTTAAGAGGAAATATAAAAAGCTTCTAAAGAAATAAAAAAACGTAAAACTTAAGAAGAACTTATAAAAGCGTATAGAAGAATATATATTCTAAATAAAATATAAAAAGAGTTTATATAATAGTTTTATAAATTACTAGTATATAGATACTAGAGTATTAATAAAATATTAGATAAGTGTTGTAAGTTAGAGCTTTACTCTATATAATTTAAGTAAGCCTATAGTAGTAAGTAAGCTATATAAGCTATTTAAGCTACTCTACTATATATAAGTAGCTTAGCTTAGATAGCTCTTTAATTAATAA